>LPNX010122774.1:168991-199579 GCA_001517045.1 Pseudotsuga menziesii
TTAATTACAACAAGGATGAAATATCATACACAATCTTAATACCATCAATAAAACCCTAACTAACAAAAAATTAGATGTCACCTAATTTTCAATATACACAATACAAAAGAGAAACCACCCATTTTCAATGTACACAGTAAAAAAGAGAATTTTCAATGTAAATAATACACAAAGAGAAACAACTCATTTTTCAATGTATACAATATACAAATGACAGATTATTTTTATTTTAGATGGATAGATTTTTTATTGTCACATATTTCTATATACATGGATATATAAGCCTCGTATTGATACATAATGTCAATACACTACCATGAATTAACAAAATCTCTATGAGTTGAAGTGACCATCAACGATATTCCTTTGTACCCTCCATTGTTCAAAATTTGAGTTGAAGATTCCACCACTCAAAATATTGTGATACTTTGTGTACAAATCATGACCTTTGAGGAATTTGTTCTTTAACACATAATCGATGTTCCCAAAATTGTAGGACATAACCTAGTCAAGGTTGTTTCACCATGGATCCTTGAACATGAATGTCCCTCCACTTTCTATTAATAAATCCAATACTTAATCTTATAAATAATGGGGGTTTAATATTAAATATGACAATATACCCACCAAATACCATGTTACAAATCCTTTTGAGTAATTTTATAACTAAATATTTAAATACACTAGAGAGAAAACTACCACAATACCCATCTTCAACCCATGTAAAATCTATCCCAACAAAAGTATCAACATCCACAACTCAATTACAAATCTAATTCTTGTCATTCTCCTTGGTTTGAAAAGTTGAAAAATTGAATGTACCATGGATACTTTTTATATTTGATGATATAAAGGACATTTTTTCGCGGTTAAAATAAAAAATTATGCTCATAAACAATTAAAAACCACCTAAACAACACACCAAACTTTGCAATACAATTCCCCGCTGGTGGTCCTCTACAGGGATCAAAATTCAAGCCGTCAGGGCTTGTCAAAGTGCTCTCATCCCGTCAATGAAGTGGTATGTGAATTTTTCCCGTCATTTAAAATGAAGATTTTTTATTTTTGACATTTAAAAAAAAATATTCATTTAAATTTAAATGCCATTAAAAGGGATGTCACTAAAATTGCCCGTCAACAATTTTAATGTGACTGCCTCGTGATCGAGGGGTGATTTGAAATGCAAATAAGGGTTTGGAGACCTAGAGTTCTTGTAGAGTTGGGTGAGGGGTTTTCTTGGTACTAAAGATGGATTTATGTGGCAATGACATCTCCATTTCCGTACTCTCCGGGCATTAAACTCACCAACAGTACGCTGATTGACTGATGGTTAACTCGGGTCAAGGGATTCATCCTCTGTGTATAAATTATGCCATTTTGTGCTTGCTGATTCTAAAGTCTTGGTTTGATTCCCTATTCTTGGTTTGAGGATTAAATTGGGGAATCATTTGTCGAGGTTTAAAGGATAAGCATGCACTGTTGGAGAATACAAATAATGGTTGCAGCTTTTTAAGCTCCGCATTGGATGAGGTAAGAGTCCTATTGCTATTTTTACAAGATTGCAGAGGTAAATAACTGTGTTCTTAAAGGGTTTGAATGGATTGATACCTACCTTCCTTTCCATTTCTGGTCTTAGGTTGAAAAGTTGAATGACTCATATTTCTTCCCCTGCATAATTTCATGTGTCTGTGTATTTCGCCCATGGGCGAGTTGATGAGGCCTTTAAGAAGTTTTGTGCTCTAACTACTGAAAATTGAACTCAAAATCTCTCCATACCTCTGCATATGGCTCTGCACGTTGATAAAACGATCTGGGTTTTCCTCTCTATCTCTATTTGATATATTAAATATATTTTATTTATTGTCTTGCTCATATGATAATCCTTGTGGGTTTGCTTACCGAATCCATATGATGTTCACACCATTAATAAAATTAATTTGGCATTAGTCTTTGAGGGAAACCCCATTTTGTTTCTCTTGCTCTGTGGGCTATACTTAAACTTCTAGACTGAAACCTTGGAGGTCAAAATTACAATTAAGTTTCAGTAAAATTGTTTGTGTTCGTTGCAAAAAGTCTTGGGTTTTGAACCTCTGGCGTTATTCAACCTTTGGCTTAGTCTTAGATAATTAAACTTATGATGATGTTACATATTTTCCTTATGTGTAGCCTGGCATACTATTGTTGCTGCTTGCTCACGTCTATTTTAGTTTTTTCAATGCTCCCAATTGTTGGAAAAATGTATAAAGAGCTTTGAAAGAAAAAAATTGTAGTCTTTTATCAATATAAATCCTGCACCTGCAATTAAGATGGCCCAGTCTACAACTTCTCTCACATCCATAATGAAGGCACATGATAGCTTGTCATTGATTCACATTTCTTCCTTGGCCTTCACATTTTGTCATGGTCATTCGTTGAAAGAAGAAGAAAATGAGAATCCAATATCCTTTACACGCATATGGTTGGTTTGTGAGGCAGTTTTACATTGCAAACTCATATTTATATAATTGTACTCTTGAAGCAATATTTGCTGCATCTTTGGATTCAACAAATGATAATTTGAGACTGGCTTTTCCCATTCCCATTTCATAGGATGTTTCATTTAGAAACCTCTTAATCCACTTTCTATCTTTTTTACCCATTTTGCACCCTTTACAGATGCCATTACACATAAAGTTAAAGTTTAAACGAAAGACTGGTCTGCGGTAGAAGGTTTGGTAAATATTCCTGTTAAGTCATGGTAATGAATTTTGGGGTTTGGAGGGGGGGGATTTGAGGCTACCATGCATATGGAGTGTTGAAATGATTACTCAAATTGTTTGTAGCTGTAAGATAACAAGTGTTGACAGAAATTTGGTGCGAAAATGGCAGTGGTAGTAGTTGCTTGTTGCTTTTGTTTTTGTTTAATTATCTTTAAGAAAGGAAGACTAGTTCTAGTAATTGGTATGCTACGATTAATGGAAGACTATAATTGGACTATTCAAGTTGCTTTGATACATTTGGATGATGTGAACTCTCTAAATTTTGATTCAGTATGGGTTGTTGATTGACGTTAACAGACCTATTTCAATGCTAGCACAGACGTATTTTTTATATTCATTTCTAATTATGGACAGTAGTTATGACGGTTTGTTCACATATCCGTGATATGGTATTCGATGTTTGGATCAGGTATGGTGGTTATATAATATATGGATAATGTTCCATAACTAGAACAACCCATGTCAAAATAATTAAAGAATTGGAGATGTCCTAGGATTACAAATCCTGGAAATTCCTACTAGGTATGTAGGATTTCCTCTTTGTGCATTTATACAGAAAGTAATGAATTGGGAACCAATCACTGATCTACTCAGAAGCAAGTTTGGATGAACATATTTCATTTCATCCATAGCTGATCCAAATATTTTAAATTAGACAATGGAGTTGATTTTGCTGACTGGGTTGTTTGAATTTTGTCTTGGTATTGTTTTGTTTCGCTACAGCAAGCAATTTATCTACCCCATATCATGCCCAATTTACAACCTCCAATTGGTATTCCTTTTGTTATTCCTTCTCTTGCCACAAAGTTGAGAACATATGATGGTCTAACCACTTATCAAGTAGAAATAGGAGGCAACAACTTAGGTTTGATGGTAGACAATAAGCGGTGGGTTAAAAATAGTGACTGCTTTAACAATGGGCAATTGATCCATGGTGGCCCAAACGATGCAATGCAACATCCAATGATAAGGCCAGCAAATCAGCAACCATTATCCAGTAGGCAGGATGAAGGACAAAGTGTGTTTTCGGACAGGGTTAATCAAATTCTTGGAGTCCTTGGTGATGGTGACTGTTACAATCGTTTGGATTTTATTACCAAGTATGATGAAGCAAAGTTATTTGTTATCAAATCCTATACTGAAGATGATATTCACAAAAGCATAAAGTACAGTGTGTAGGCAAGCACACCCAATGGAAACCAGAAGTTGAATCTAGCATTTGAGGATGCATAATTCAGAGCTAGTGACAATTGCGATGGTTGTCCAATATTCCTTTTCTTCTCAGTAAGTTTCCTTTGAGTTGACTGTTTAATATTTCTCCTTTTGTGCTATAATAATTTTCCGTCAATGAAGCCTATTATTATTTCTCTTATGTAGTTTGCACTTTTCTCATTTTTTACAATTGTGGGTAAGCCTTTTCTTGCAAATGTTTCAGGTGAATGGAAGTGGATGATTTTGTGGTGTTGCAGAAATGGTGGGACCCATGGACTTCAGAAAAAGTATGGATTTCTGGCAGCATGATAAGTAGACTAGGAGCTTTTCAGTCAGATGGCATATCATAAAAGATATTTAACCTGAAAACATTGTAAGTTGCAAGCACATAACTGGACAAATTATATAAATTTTAACATGATTTTCTCTTTCGATTTTGCTCAACTTACATGGTAATCTTTCTTTTTCAAGAGCCTATTGGGTCAGTCAGAAATTACTTGCATGGAACATGGAGATAGAACATGTTTAGCTCTACATGTTTGCCAGTAAAAATGCTAATTTGACTCTTTTAGCTAGAGGAGTGAAAGGTTAGAGAGTACAATTTGGTTTTTACTTTTGAGGTTCTTAATTTTCAATATTAATTGATCATTGCATAAATTTTCATACTGTGTACATCTCTTTAATGTTGCCATCTAAATTCATGTATGATGTTGCATTCACCTGTAAATGCTGGAAGACAAGTCATTGTGAATACCACTCTAACATTTCTCTAGTTCTTAATGTAGGAAGTAGAACTAATTTATCCATTGGACTGGGAATCTACACACTCATAAAGTATATTAAATCCCTTGCTTGTCTGTTGTTATTAAACATCATTTGCTCATGTAATTCCACGCCTCTCTATAAAAATATATATTACTGTAAGTTTACCGGAAAGTAAATCGATCAATCCACACTCCTTTTATAAATTCATGTAGATAGACCTCTAGAGATGCCCACATACTCTTAACAAAAATCGGATAGGCCCCTGTTTTTTGTACTTCGAGAAGACATCCGGTCTTTAACTCATCTATCTTTTATATGTATTCATTTTGTCAATCCTACTGACTTTCTACAATACTGAAATTACCCGAGCCCTCCAGGTTATTGGTTGAGAAGCATAAAACCACTTCTAGCTTGCAGGATACATTCCTAGCTGTTGTTTTAACAAAACAAGGTAAAGCTTTGACAAATTGACAAAGCTGATCTTGTTCCCACCTTTGCCATTTTTTTTCAGTCAACGTGCTTCTTTTGTTTCTACAAGAGTTTTCTTTACATTGAAAATCATTATTGTATTGTTTCTACACATTTCCAAGATCCCAAAAACATCAGAACAACAAACTTGAGTTTTGGAGATGCCACGAGTAGTTACCATGCAACTAGGAAATGTAGCCATGGTTGTGATATATAATACAGAGCGACTTGGAGCTATTGTTTATAAAACACAACTGTGACCAACAAGAATACTGTTGATGAATCTGATGGGCCTCTTTGCTTTTCCTTCTGTACTAGTCATTTTTTGATTCACCCAAATGGGCAATCAAACAACCCTAGAATAAGTTTGATCTCATTGAAGCCATGCTGGCCCTAAATCTATAAAATGCTATGTTGTGCAATTTAGATCATGTGACAGATATTATTCCCACAGTCCTAGAGATAGAGAAGCACACATGGAGCTAATTTGTTGTGCATCAACCAAAATATAGTGGACCCAATTTGAGATGAGTTCAAAAAATGTTATGCATTTGATATTTACCGAATGTCCACTACATCTCCATTTGTAACCTTCATCTATGTGCATTTTTATCTTCATGCAGGTGTTCACAGGATAAATTGTTCTCAAGTTGCACTTAAAAAAATTGCTCAATTCTGGGAAGTTTCCTTGTTTAACTTTATTTAAGACAAGGTCCTCTGTAATAGTAATAGTTCATCTCTACCTCATTTAGGATGCTAATGGCCTTTAATTTTACAGATACAAGATTATTAAGCACAATGCTCAATTTTTTTATTAGTTAGCAATAAACAGCAGTTCTCAAGATTGAAATACTATTCATCAGGTATGTCAACTTTTCTGCATGAAGTGAGGACATACCTCAATCCTGAGAATTTTGAACACTCTTCTTGAAATACTAGGAAACGACTTACTTTTACCAAAACCAATTATTCAGGCATTGAAAGTGGGGAGTTAGTTGAAAACATCTCTACAACTTTTCTGACTTCAACATAGGCCCTGTGTATAATAAATTCCAAGTTAAACATGTATAAGAAAACTTCCAAGTTAAGAGATTGGTTCTCATGAGTAGACATCAATTGAATGTCATCAACATCCCAACACATTCAAACATCAAAAGGTGCTGATCGATAAACAAGGTAAAGAAATATCTTTCTGATGTCACACAATAATATGTGGAAGAGCCTTGCCCTCTTCCCTCCGATTGTGTTCTCAGTTAAGTGTAGAAGAAGATCTCAACCTGATAATATCTAAACCTGTATTCCTCAAAAATGAATGAGAATAAGTCCACTGTCAAGAGTCAAGACAGTTTCTCCAGAAGTAGATCAACTAAGCGAATTGAGGGCTAATGGAACAGATTCTAAATCCTCTCCCATTTCTCTTGAGTCTTTCAAGTAGTCAAATTTTTACCATACTTCAGAAATTAATAAATTATCCATAATTTACAGTGTTCCTCTTTCAAGTGATATGGCTGAGCAATACTAGCAGTTCTTTCATTACCCTGTTTGCTTCTTGTAGCTTATAATTTGTGTCAAGTGACCTAATGAGAACACTAAAAGTCTTAAAGTTTGGCACTAGCCCCTTTTTAATCATTTCATCATAAAACATCAATGCATCTTGCATTCTACCTTCCTTACAAAGCCTGATGATAGATTCCATATCCTGTGAACTGACATGAGTGGCCCAAACCTCCTTCGAAATTTCTTCATCTATATCAGCTGTCAGCATGGAATTTCTATCAATGTCATCATCATTGACTAACCTATCAAGTTGCACAGTACAACTTGAAATACCAGAAGCTGGATTCTTTAATTCCAATTCCCTTAATATAGTTGTTGCTTCCTGTATCTTTCCTTCATGGTAAAGCCTTTTGATGAAATCAACAAACGAGATATCAAGCTCTGGCCCAACAAACAAATTATCAGTTCCCACAGAATTCAATCTTCTAAAATATTCAGAGTATAATCTACTGTCAGTATTGATGCCAAGAAGTAAATCCCTCTCAAGCAGTTCTTCTACAAGTTTACTTGCTTCTTCCATCCTGCCTTTACTGCAAAGCCCATTAATAAGGTTGGTGTAGCAAAAGATATTTGCTGTAATTCCTCTCCTTTCCATTTCATGAAATAGTGTCAGAGTTGCCTCCATATTGCATATTTTGCAATGCCTTTTAATCAGTGACTCAAACATAAAACCATCTGGCAGAATACTCCACTTCTCCATTTCAAAGAGAAGAGTTGATGCCTCCTCAATTTTTCCTTGCTTGCAGTATCCAGAAATCAGGAGATTGTAAATATTGATGTTTGGGACAAGGCCCATGGCTAACAATTTCTTCTTGAGATCCTCTGCATCCTCTAAATAGCCTTCCTTATAGAGACCACATATGAGTTTTGAGTAAGTGGTAACAGTGGGAGTAACACCTATTCTCTCCATAGCATCAAATAACCTGAAAGCTTCTACGAGGCAGCCTTCAATGCAAAGTACATCAATTATTGAATTATATGTGACCTCATTAGGCATAGTACCTTTTAATTCCATTTCCTTGCACAGTTCTAAAGCTTCATCCAAAAAACCTTCTCTGCACATGCAATAAATTACTTTTGCACACACAACTTCATCTGCCACAATTCCCTTCTTCAATGCTGCCTTTAAAATTTTGCATGATTCTTTCACCCTCCCTTCGCTGCATAAGAGATCAAGGACAATTGAACAACTAGAGATAGTTTGCAACATAGATTTGGCCTCCATTTCATTGTAAATCATTAGAGCTCCATATGTGTCCCTTTCTTTGCAAATTTTCTAAATAAGCGAGTGATAAGTTTCCAGTGCTGGTAATAACCCCTTATCTTGCATTTCATAATGTAGTTTTAAGGCTCCCTTTATGCATCCCCTTTCACAGTTTGAAATTATCATCTTACTGTAAATCTGAACATTAGGAACTAAACCTTTCTCTAGCATTAGTTTAAAGATATTATTAGCCTCTTCCAAACTACCCTTCTTGCAAAGACCATTCATAAGGGTGCTGAAGCTTTCAATAACAGGCAGAAAACCCATTTTCTGCATTCTCAAATGCATCTTCAATGCCATATCTACCTTTCCTACTTTGCAAAGTCCACCAATGACAACATTGTATGTAGAAGCATTAGGTGCAACACCTTTCACCTCCATTATGTCATACAAATTCATGACAAAATCTGCATCTTCCATGCATAAACAATCAATCAGCATATTGCAAGTTTTGACATCAGAAGCCAATTCTTTTACATAGGTGCTGTTCAGAATCTCATTAAACTCCTCCTTTCTGCAATTTTTTAAGAGTACTCTGATAAGTGACATGTAACTACTAATACTTGGGAGCATGCCTTTCCTTTCTATTTCATTGTAGAGTTTCATACCAGTATCAAATTTCCATTGATTGCAAAGTCTATCAATGACAGTGTTATAGAGAGAGTCGTCTGGCACAATTCCACAACCTATCATGTTATCAAGAAGTTCAGAGGCCTCCTGTATATTTCCTGCCTCAGAATGTGCCTTAATCAAATCCCTATAGGTAATCACATCTAGAATTAAACCTTTGTCCAAGGAATCTTTAAGGAGGTTGCTTGCAACCGATATCCTACCTTTCTTACAAAAGGCATTAATAACTGAATTGCAATTAGAAATGTTGGGAATAACACCATGTCTTTGCAGTTCTTCCCAAAATGCCAAAGCCTCCTCTATCTTATCTGCTTTACAGTATTCACTGATAAGAATGCAGAAAGTAACAGCATTGGGATCCAACCCTCTGTCAGGAATCCACTTGAAGACATCAGTAGCTTCCCAAAAATGACCAGCCATACAAAGTGCTTTGATAAGCACATTACAAGTGATGAAATCCAGCTCAATTCCTCTTGCCTCCATTTCCTTGTAAATATCCAATGCTCTCAGCATAGTTCCTCCCTTGCAGTACCCATCCATCAGGGTGTTGTAAGTCACATTGTTAGTAGACAAACCTCTCACTGAGATTTATTTTAATAGAGTACTTGCTTCAATCATCTTGCCTCCTTTACATAACCAATTTATAAGAGCATTGTAAGTGATGAGAGTAACCAAAACCCCTTTCATTTGCATTTCTTCAAGCAGGCTAAATAATTTATCCATTTTTCCTTTTCGGCAATACCCATCTACCATCATACCATAGGTAACCTCATCAGAATCAATACCCTCCTCTAGCATTTTCTCCAAACATCTCTCCGCCTCTTCCATATTTCCTATTTTGCAAAGCCCAGAAATAATAGCACCATAGGTCACAACATTGAATGCCAGACCCTTCTTCACCATCTGGCCCTGCAGCACCATAGCAGCTTCCACATTACCCTACTTGCAAAATGCATCAATGATGGATGAATATGTGAAAACGCAAGGCAGAATCCCATTGTTGACCATCTCATCATGCTGCTTGAGTGCATCCCTCAAATGTCCATCCCCGCGATACCCACCAATTAGAGCCCCATAACTAGCACAATCACCCACAAATCCCTCTTCTCTCATTTTCTGTACAACCCCCCCCCCGCCTCCTCCATTCTTCCTGCCCTACAAAGTGCATCGATGAGTGCAGTATAAGTCACAGGATCAGCCCTGATGCATTTTTTCACCATTTCCTCATACAATCCAATCGTCTTATCCAAATTCCCTTGTTTACAAAACCCATCAATCAACGTACTATATGTGACATTATTGGGCCCTAGGTTTTTTTCTAGCATGTCTTTCAAAAACCCATTTGCCCTCTGCAGATCCCCATTTTTGCAATGGTCATTTATTAATATATTGTAAGTATAAGCATCAGGAACAGTACCTGTTTTCTCCATTGTCTACAGGAGATCCAAATCTTTGTCAAGGGCACCTGCTCAACAATGTCCATGAATAAGCACATTGTATGTGACCACGGTAGGGGCAATGTCCATCTGCTCCATTTGAATGAGCATCCCTTCATTTCTTGACTGAAAGGTACTATTGCTGTTGTTACAATACAATTTGCTTGGGATGGAAATAGTTGTCTTGACATTATTGTGAAATCATTTTCACTTTGCAAAAACAAAAGTAACTTGGAAGTTGCCTATGTCATTGAAGTGTTTATTCACATATGTTTGGCAATTGCATTTGATTGTTTTTCAAGATATAATTTTGATTGATTGGAAATAGCTTTCACAACATGTCTTGTTACTTGGAAGATTGATTTTTGCATCCCTCAAATGCCCATCCCCACGATACCCACCAATCAGAGCCCCATAACTATCACAATCACCCACAAATCCCTCTTCTCTCATTTTATGTACAAACCCCCCCACCTCCTCCATTCTTCCTGCCCTACAAAGTGCATTGATGAGTGCAGTATAAGTCACAGGATCATCCCTGATGCATTTTTTCACCATGTCCTCATACAATCCAATCGCCTTATCCAACTTCCCTTGTTTACAAAACCCATCAATCAACGTACTATATGTGACATTATTGGGCCCTAGGCTTTTTTGTAGCATGTCTTTCAAAAACCCATTTTCCCTCTACAGATCCCCATTTTTGCAATGGTAGTTTATTAATATATTGTAAGTATAAGCATCAGGAATAGTACCTGTTTTCTCCATTGTCTGCAGGAGATCCAAAGCTTTGTCAAGGGAACCTGCTCGACAATGTCCATGAATAAGCACGTTGTATGTGACCACGGTAGGAGCAATGTCCATCTGCTCCATTTGAATGAGAATCCCTTCATTTCTTGACTGAAAGGTACGATTGCTGCATAATTGTTTGATAATAATTGTTTTTGGGCTTACTTGAAACATTTGCATTTATTCTGACGTGAACAAATAACTAGCTTTGAACAACCATACTCATTCAAACATACTACTCTTGGAAGAGCTATATATTAGATACATGACTTAATTGAGCATATCAAAACTTGAAGCAAATCTTTGTCATCCAAATCATATATATATTTCTTGCACACATACATTTGTTCAAAGCTATTAATCATTTGTCATTTTATCTCACGATCGTTACTTCAGGCATAGCTTACTAATATTTGTTTCTGGGCACTTTGTTAGCAACATTCGCTTTATTGTAGTAATTTCACAATCTATACAAACATCAGGGTGTGTCTCCAGTAATCTGGCATTTGTATTTTTTTTTTAAAACACTTTTAGCCATCGGTTAAGCGACGGCCTGTAGGTGATTTTAAAAAAAAAAATTAATACCGTCGCTTAACCGACGTTTAAGTTTTCATAATCTGTCGGATAGCCGTCGGTTAAGCGACGGCCTGTAGGCGATGTTTTTAAAAAAAATTCAACACCGTCGCTTCACCGACGTTTAAGTTTTCATAATCCGTCGGATAGACATCGGTTAAGCAACGGGTTTCATTGGTGAACGGACGGCCATGCTGTGGAAGGGATGGCCTGTAAGTGTAGTTTTTTAAAAAAAAAATTCTCCACCGTCGCTTAACTGACGCTTACGTTTTCATTATCATCATTTAAGCGATGCGTGTTTAAAGTTTAATATGGATGAGATGTCAGATTACCAATGATTTACATTTAACCGATGGTAAACTGAGTTGTCACTTAACCGATGGATTGGAAAGATGTCGGATAACCGACGAAAATCCACCCACGCTTAAAAAAAATCATAGTGTCATACATGCGACAGGGAAGTGTCAAAAATCCAACAATACAGCCGTCATATTTTTGGTCAAAATGTAGTTGTGTCTCCTCCTCCTCCCTCTCCTCATCCTCCTAGCCCCTTCCTTTCCTCCTCCCCCTCCCCCTCTTCCCTTTCTCCTTCACCCACTCCTCCCTCTCTCCTCCACTCTACCTCTGCCTCCTGATCCTCCTCCACCTTGTCCCTCCTCCCTCTTTCCACCACCCTCCCTCAACCTCTTACTCCTCCTCTCTCCCTCCTCCACCCCATCCCTCATCCCTCTCTCTTCAAACCTCCCACCTCATCCTCCTCCTCTCTCCCATGCCCTCGCTCCTCTTCTCCCCTCCACCCTCCCTCCACCTCCTCCTCCTCCTCTCTCCCCTGCCCTCCCTCCTTCTCTTCCCTCCCCCATTCCTCCTCCTCCTCCTACCTCCCTCTCCCCTCCACCTCCTCCTCCTCTTCCCTCTACCAATCCTCATCCTCCTCTTCCCTCCCCCAATCCTCTTGATCCATCCCTCTCCTCTTTTCCTCCTTGTCCCTCCCCTATCCTCCCCTTTCACCTACCCCTCCTCCCTCTCCTCCACCTGCTCCCCTCTCTCCCTCCTCCTCCCTCCCTTATCCTCTCCTTCTGCCTACCCGTCCTCCCTCTCCTCCTCCATGCAACCCCCTCCTTTTCTCCTCCCTCTATCCTCCACTCTACCTCCTCCTCTTCCTCTCTCTCCCTCCTCCACCTCGTCCCTCTTCCCTCTCTCCTCCACCCTCCCTCTGCATCCTCATCCCTCCCTTCTCCTCCCTCTCCCCTTGACCCTCCCTCTTCCTCCTCCTCCTCTCTCCCTCTTCCACCACCTCCCTTATCCTCCCTCTTCTACTCCTTTACTCCTCCCCTTCCTCCACCCCTTTCTCTCCTACACCTTTTCCTCCATCTGCCTCCTCTCTCCCTCCTCCTCCACCTCCTCCCTTATCCTCCTCCTCCTTCCCTCCTCATCTTCCTCTCTCCCTTCTCCTTCTCCTCCCCTTCTCCCTCCTCCTTCTCCTCCTCCCCCTCCCTCCACCTACTCCCTCTCTTCTCTCTCCCTCCTCCACCACCTCCCCTCTCCTCCCTCTTCCCCTCTCCAACCTCCTCCTCTCTCCCTTGCCCTCCTCCCTCCCTCGCTCCTTTCCTCCTCCTCTTCCACCACCCCTCTCTCTTCGAATCCTTTACCACCTCTCCCCTCCACCTCTCTCCCTTTCACTCTACCTCCTCTTCTCTCCCTCTTACACCCCCTCCCTCCGCCTCCTCTCTCCTCCTCCACACCCTCCCTTCTCCTCTTCCTCCTCCCTTCCTCCTCATCTTTCTCTTTCCCTCCTCCATCCCTTATCCCCCCTTTCCCCTTAGCCCTCCTCCCTCTCCTCCTTCTCGCATCCCCACTCCTTTTTTCCTCCCTCTCTCCTCCACTCTTCCTCCTCCTCCTCTCTCCCTCCTCCACCTCATCCCTCCTCCATCTCCCCTATACCCTCCCTCTGCCTCCTCCTCCTCTCTCCCACACCCTCCATCACTCCTCCTCCTCCTCCACATCCTCTCTCCCACATCCTCCCTCGCTCCCCCTCTGCCTCCCTCTCTTCTCCTCCCTCTCCCCTTGACCCTTCCTCTTCCTCTATTCACCTTCCTCCTTCCCCCACCCTCCCTCTCTCCCTCTTACCTCCCCTGCTCCTTTCCTCCACCCCTCTCCATTCAACAGATTCTCCACCCTCTACCTCCTCTCTCCCTCCTCCACCCCCTCCCTCATTGGAACGAATAGAGATGTATGACATATGAATTTGTATTTTCATATTTATGTTTGTAGGATTTAAAACTCAAATTATTATTGGAGTCTTTAAACTAATTAATACCCAAAAATAATTAGAACTATTTACATACTTTAGAAATCAATACAAAATATACAATTTATTTTTTGGCATACTTTATAAAGAATTTACAAAATACAATTAAAAAAAATGTAACCTTTTGGCATACACTCTTGTGACCAATTTCCTTATGCTCTTGAAGAAAAATTCATTAACATATAGACATATACCCATGAACATAAAATATTGCATTCTCTAACTGGGTTTAATTTCCATTAATGTGAGAGACGCTTATCTCTGGCATCCTTTTATAATAAATTCCATTATCACTATTCATGAAACCTAGTTTTTACTAAAACAAGCAACTCTTATTGAATAAATGTTTTAAAAAAGAAATATCACATTCTGTGGCATGCTTGTATATAAAACTCCATATCACGATTCATGAAATTGAGTTTTGATCGAAACAAACATATCTTATTGAACAATGAATCTCAAACAACTGATATAAATTTGATATAAATTTGTCTATGTGTGTTGTTGTGTCTTTGGCCATGTTAGGTAGGTACTGATATAAATTTGATATAAATTTGTCTATGTGTGTTGTTGTGTCTTTGGCCATGTTAAGTAGGTACCTAATGAAAATATAGCAATATACTACCTAAACACATTCAATAAGTCTTGTACTAGTCCAATAACTATATAATTAGAATTTGATGCATAAAAAGCAGGAAGGAGTTTTATAAACTGTCTGATGCATAAAATAATTGAACCTAAAACCCAGAGAGAAGGTACCATTTAATGCTGAGAAGACATATCAGATGGAAAATCTCAAAGAGACTTATCATAAGTTGCAAAGCACAATAGTAATAGATATTATACATGTGGGAAAAGAAATAATCACGTCTAAAAGAATGTATCCCATTCAGTAAAATATCAGTTTGTAATATGGAAATATCACTCTATAATATGTAATTTAAACTTTAAAGTAATAGTTGGTGAGACTAGATCCAGCTAAACTGATTTCCAAAATGAGTATATAGCTTTGGACATTCCTATATAATCCTTCCATGCCCAAAAATTATGTGCAATGATTGTAACTAATCAACCTAGACCCACCTACACATTTCAAGAATTTAGAGGTCAATATCTATCTAAAAAATCCACATAAAAATAGCCATTCTAATTATTAATTGATGTTTGTTGCAGCCTTCCTTTATAATCCTTCTATACCCAACAAATATGTGTAATGATTGTAACTGATAAATGTAGAACTGCCTGCACATTTTAAGAATTTAGAACGTTCATATCAAAAAAAATCCGCATGGAATTATCCACTTATGTTTTCCTACCGTAGAAATTGAAGGCAATCTTCAAAGAAATAAATTAAAAATACTGCATTACTTGATAGCATTTACATATGGTAGAGCAGAGCAGAGCAATCAAATCTTCTCTCATATGGCAAAGGAGAACAGACACTACCAGATAGTGCTGCTATTATTGAATGAATGCATAGGCTTCTCTCTCTGATGGGAAGATAGTGCTGCTACTATTGAATGAATGCATAGTTCTACTGTATCGAATGAAACAATAAAACCATTGATCCAATACACATTGATTCGATCCATCTAGAAATCACGAAACTAAAGAAAACCATAAGCATCAATATAAACCATAAGCATTACTTGACAGCATTTACATATCGCAGAGCAGAGCAATCAAATCCATATGGCAGAGCAAGCATTACTTGACAACATTTACAAATCCATATGGTAGAGCATTAAGCAGACTAGAGCAATCAAATCCATATGGCAGAGAAATAATTACTTGACAACATTTACATATGGCAGAGCAGAGCAGAGAAGATAGTGTTGCTGCTGTTGAATGAATACATAGGTTTCTATCTCTAATGGGAATATGGGGCACCAAACAAAACAATAAAACCATTTCATACTCCACATCTAGAAAGCACAAAATGAAAAAAAAACCATAAAAATCAATGTAAACAAAATGAAAATACAATCAATAAGAATTTCTAGAAATTGCGGAAATACCAGAAATTGTAGAAATTGCAGAATGTGGAAATGCCAAAAATTGCAGAATGCAGAAATGCCAGAAATGACAAATTAGCTAGAAATCGGAAATGCTTGATGCCCTTGGTCCTTTTAAAACAAGTTGTAGCCAATAAAATCATGCTGCGAATGGTCCTTTTAAGTTGCCTCATCCACTCTAACAAAATCCATTTCTCAGTCATCCTAGTTATTATCATATTGGGATTTATGGTTTTCGCAACACTATATTTAATTATTCATGCTACCATAACTTTGTTGTGTCAATCAATTCTTGTGCTCGGGACACCAAATGACTTATTAAAATCCCTACCTAATAATAACTGCAATCACCTCAAATCATTCACATTGCTCATAGAAATAATTGTCAACCTCTAATGATGAAGAATAAAGCAAGAAGGTAGCTATGTGGTATAGACATACTGACAGGACCACCAGCTTTGCAACCTATGCCTCTACCATTGGCTCTGAATCTGTGTTGGATATTTGGTTAATTAGATTTGGATCTCCAATGGGCACTGGATACGGGGATGCAATTGGAAATGGAACTAATGGCTCTGCCTCTCCTCCTACAAGATCAATTAGTGAAACCACTTCGACTCAATCATCGGAAACTTGATCCTTCGTCAAGCTCCTTCGAGGGAACATTAGGGATATTTTCCAATCGTTGCTTCTTATGGGAAAAGGACTATGGCCTAGAATACTATTTCACTATTGGTATTTTTCGAGAGCAGCTACAGATGAGAATGAATCCTATTTTATGATCACTCTCTACTTGGATTTTCTGAGGTAAGCCAAAGAGGGTGCATAAGCACACTCGACCGAAAGGGAGAGGGGAATGACTCTTATTTTCCGATGGCTTCCATTATGAATAAATTTTGTATTTACCGAGATTTTGACTATTTAAGTGACTAATAAAAGGGGGCATCTCTGGATGATAGATATATAGGGATTGGTGTCAGTAAAAATCAATATTATCAAAGCACTTATTGGCCTCTTTTAGGCTCACATTTTGATGGAGATAGGATGTTAAGTAGTGATGGGAAGTGGTTGTTGTGGTAGGTGGTATTAGCGATATTGGTGTAGTACTCTTTCCATTTCATAAGTATCAGGATCACGTAAATGTTCAACTTTTTGTTGCCAAACATCAATCACTTTCCAATTCTTACGTGGATCAAGTGGAACATAGATCAAGTGATTCAAACTACTATGGGAAGGAAGAAAAAATCTTCAGTTATTCAGAAATTGATTGGACCATATCCAATGAGCATTAAGACTCTATTTATGTAACCTTTTCTCCTAGGAATTACAATATTAAGGAGAAAAAGCAAATGAATCGATTCATCGTCCTGTTGCAGTGTGATAAAGAATGGGGAAAAAGAATAATACCTTGTCCTGATGCAATTCTTAGAATACCAAAAAGTGGTATTCTACAGAGAAATTCTATTTTCACACCAATTTACAAGTGCTGAGATATATATGGTATATTCAATAATTATAACTATCCCCTTATTCGAAAAGAAGAAAATGATTATTCGAGTGCATACAAGAATGTGAGGAGATCATAGCTCTATCAAGTTACAATTAGGCCGGAGGTGTTTCCTTGCATTGATGTAATTTATTGGATACTTCTGAGAGTGGACACAAAGAAAAATATTGTCACGAGTTAGGGAGGATCCAAAACAATCTCTTCCTTCCTTTGTTCTCACATATACCATTAATTTAAGTTCCCAAGCGTGAGCATTGGCATGACAGAGGAAAATCTTGAGGCATGGCCAGTAGATGTGAATGAATGTTATAAAAAATTATGGGTGAAGAGAAAAAGATTCAAATCCAGATAAAATGGTTGTATCATACTTAGTTCCTTCACACTTCATATTAGCTAATCTCCATGTTGATTTTCAGTTATATGGAGAAAATGATGTATCCACTCTACGGAATATTGGGTCTTAACAATGCACACAATAGTCACAATTGGCCACATTTTCAAGTGGGGAGACATTTTATCATCTAGTTTGGATCAAACCAACACTACAATACATAAAACAATCTAAGTACCTGCATCTTAATTGTATATTTCCTCTCATCTATTCAATATTATGTGTGTTGCAAATTAATTCACTGGTGTGAAATGATAGTGGAAGTCAACAAAACTAGTAGAACCAACATTGCATGTGTATTGTAAAAATTTGTGGGAATGGAAATATGTGAGAAATTACCAAATAATATGTGATGAATTTACACTCAGATCCATGATAATCCTACTCCATCCATGTCTATAACAACCTTTTATGTGATGGAAAACATTTGTGATTGGTATCATACTAAGGAACAAAATTATCTATGGATATATTGTGGATCTAAACCTTGTCACATACCCCAATTTGAAAAACATTTTATGTTTTCAAAAACATGATGTTATATTTTATTATAAAGTCTGTAATTAATGACCGAGTGGGGTCAAGGATAATTGAACTTAATTGCTGAATATTTTATTAATAAATAAATTAAAGATGAGACAACAACTTAAGGAAGCTATTAAATGAGTGTTTTATTGGTCACTTGGTGGAGAAGACTGGGTTGAGAGCATATTGACACTTGGCAGCATCCTCAAACCAATTCTAGTTGTTGCATGAGGTGACTTCCCTATTTTGTGGTCATGTTCTCCAAGAAAGTGGAACAAAAGCAGGTGGCTCACTAAGTGAAAACTGACCCAAAATACCTATGCATGCTAATAAAGCTTCCCATTAAAGATAGCTGAGGTTGCTCATTTTGGAATTGTGAACATTCTAGGTGAATGAAGTGCACAAGAAAATTTGATGGAGGGGACTAGCTGAAGTATGTTTTCAGTGGAAAGTGTTGAAGATCTGAACTAGTGTAGCTATTCTAAGTTGAGCTCATACTGTTGCCTACAGAATTGATTAACTACTGAACACTTAGTAGAGTTGCAGAGGATTATTAAGCTACATCTCTCACCCAGTAATTCTACCAAGTGGACTAGGAGACAAGCTCGGGGATCCTGAGATTTGCAGTCCAGCTTTTCTCTTCCTTAAGCTGTTGTAACCTCCTCTACATTTCCAGGTTCTACTTGATTTATCTAACTTTCTAATTGTTAATTGTTATCTAGAAGGTTTGAGTTTAAGCAATGATATGTTATGATTTTGTTCTGCTGCTGCTAGGGTTAGATAAAAGAAATACTTTTACTGTGAAAATATAGTTAAATTCTAGATTAGATAGTTTAGGGTAAATGATTAGAAGGATTTCCAGTTTTACTGATAGATAGAAAAAATTACCTAATTGTATTTTTCCACACCTTTTAAAAGGTATTACTTAGTATAGTAGGTTAGATTAGGAGTCACATAAAGAATTGAATGAAGTATGCATGAATGTGAATTATTGCCTTCCATAGGTTCATAAGAGTGATTTGTATGTATGTTATTCCTTTTTATTTTAGATGTATTTATTTAGACAGAGTACTTGAATAACATAAACATATTTGTTTAGGAAATATCTAAAAGTACAGGTTTAATTAGTCTATGTAATTGATTACAGAGTAGATAGACTACTTACTATAAGTCTATTATTATCATAATTAATAGTCATTATAAAAACAGAAATTAAATAACCAAGATTAACTTAAAGAAACAGTAAACAAAGATAAAAATTTACTGTAATAACTTCATCTAAGTAAAACAAAACTAGGATAACATTAAAATCAAGTACTAACTATGTATTTAAACTAAGAGAAATTAGGGTTTTATAAATAAAACCTATTTGAAAGAAACTGTAAAAATATAATAACATTGCCACCCCTTTTTACTAATAGATGGGTTATTAATTTCACTCCTAAACCAAATCAAATTTTAC
Organism: Pseudotsuga menziesii; assembly: GCA_001517045.1. NCBI lineage: Eukaryota > Viridiplantae > Streptophyta > Pinopsida > Pinales > Pinaceae > Pseudotsuga > Pseudotsuga menziesii. The sequence continues at coordinate 188,653 of LPNX010122774.1, forward strand.
ATACTTCATTTATTTAACCATAATTATCTGATAGATAAATATACCAAAATTAAATATATTATCTAAAGGAAAACACTCTTAACACTGTATGATAAATTAAAACGAGAGAAAATAAGTAATAACCTTTCAACATATATTAACTCAGAAAATACAGTAAATAATTAGGTTGCATAGTCCATCCTTTTTTTCCATCTACTTACTGAAGAAATTTATTACTCACAGTAAAAATCAAACTATATTTTAAATACTAACTGTCTAAAACATTTCTTTTCATTTTTAAACATATTCAGAATAAATATAAATTTACAGTAACAAAAACTTTGTTTAGTACATTTTAAACAGAATCGAAGAAAACCAGAACACTTAAGAATATCACAGTTTCCATCTCTTACTAACAACCACAATGTATAATTATTACCAAAATATAAATTACAAAACAATAAGCTTCGAGCTTATCCAAACTTTAAGTAGCACTTAAACCCTAACTGAAACTATATCAGTTAGGGCCCTATGGCCTTTTACAAATAGAGCCATGGCGTAAAATGCAGTAAATAAATAACATTTATGTAAATCAATTATAGCCAAAAAGGTCCCATAAGTAAGTTATCGAGTCACGGCTGTAAAATCCACAAGCTTTCCAACACAAAGTAGTCACGAGGGCTTCGAAAATATCTTAAACAACATATCAAAGTATCGGCCACATGGAATTTCAAAAATTTAAAAAAATAGAGTATCCATGGTCGTGCTGTAATCCAAAACAAACAGAGCAACATATAGTCACGGCCGAATAGTAACCCTACAACCACATGGGCAGTGGCAACAAATACACCATACAACCATTACAAGAGATAACACTAGTTCAGATTAAGGCTTACCTGGAGGGTCACGAAACCTGAAATTTCCTAGCGTGGCATCTTCATGGATTGTATTTCCAGCTTGGAGTATCCATTGAAGCCTGCAAATGTGAAAAAACCACAAATTGTTAAACCCTATTAGTAGCAAAAATATTAAACTTACACAGTCCAAAAATGGATAAGAACTGAAATACTTCATACCTAAATGTATTTCGTTTCCTTTGCTATGAGGAAGACGGTATAATCAAACCCTAGCCACAAGATTTGCAACTTGAGCTAATCAAAGGAAGTTTCTGAAGATCAGGACAGGAAGGTTCAAAGTTACAAGGCTACGCCACAATTGGACCTAAGTTCAATTCCACCCAGTAACCATGACAGATTTCTTCACCTACAGACTTAGATTTATAGCGAAAAATGAATGTACACCGAATGAAAGACAGTGGCCATAATAACCTCTACACATAGAAGAAGAACAGCTAATGGAAGGGTATCTTACACAATGGAGTGATAGTCAGGCCATGTGGCCATGATCCTGTGGCTCCTCACACCACAGCATGGAAAATGAAGATAGGTAAATGTGACTTTTTAGGGTTTAGAATATTATATATGGTAAAAAATCAAAAGGTCAAAACCCTATCAAATGAACATCGACCACGTGGCTCAAAGATTATTTGAAAAAGGTGGGTTTTGTTAAATAGTTCGGAAAACCCTTGGAGCATCCTGCATACAATAAGGTATCACAATTAAAACCATGTTATAACCTTGTCATAACTTTCATTATATTCCATCATGATTTTTAAGCTTGTTTGATCCCTAACGATTAACATAGGAAGCTAGTAGTTAAACTAGGGTTTTATAGTATGATCTTTAACCTTGAAGTGATTTGAGAAAAACTTATGCAAGAAAACTATTCAATGATAATTGCATAATAAAAAATACCTTGTAATAGATTTAGGAGGATACAATAATGAGAAAAAAATCATTTATATATATCTACTTGCAACTATAGAAAATGCATAGCTAGAACAATAGCCTAGGTATTGAATTTGTATCATTGAAGATACTAGTGTTTGTTATCCCTTTCCCTTATGAAATGAAGACTTTACTAAGGTTAAAAGGGATAGTTTTGTTTATAGAAAATAACCCTTTCAACCTTATACTAAAAACATTATCACTATAGTTTAAAGAAAATATAAATTATTGCTTCTCTTGTTGGTAAATACCAGGTCATATTAGTAGAGTGTCTATGCACTAGATTTTATTTTCAAATGTGAGTGACAACCAATTTACTTATGACTATATTCAGAATTAAGTTCTCTAATTTTACCCAATTTGAATATTGATGAAAATTAAATGGGCATGTATAATTATAGTGAAATGGAAAAGTAAATAGAATATGATCAGTTTATTAATACTTATGTCTACCAAAAACTTTGTAAAACATAAATATACAGATCAACGATACCTCTTCACTACTCAAATATGTAAAATAAATAAATTTACAAGCACTCTGTTTTATGCCAGCTGAGATAATAATCTCGATCTGGAAACTGGTAACAAACTTCTTACCTGTAAGGGACCTCTAAAAGAAGCATCACTTCACTGCATTAGCTATAAGCTAAGTAAGCCTCGATCTCAATTGAAGTTCTTTCCTACTTTCATAAGATAGTAAAACAAATTTAGTACTAGTAATTAAACATATGTTTCATTTCCTGTTGTTCCAAATCATAACCTACTAAATCAAATCCTTAACATAGAATTATGAAAGCAAACTAATAAGTATGTAGAACTAGAGGTTAACAAAATATTCAGTTCCAGTTTAATACTGTTTAAAGAAACAATTAGCAGTTAATTGTTCCTAGGCAATGATGAATACAAACATTTTATGTTACATGAAAATTTTTAAATTTTTATGAATTTTTGGAGTATTACATGTGGTGTCAGAGCACAAGGTTCAGACACTAGGCATGAATGTGGCTCAACTTGTATAGCTAAAACAGTAAATTAAATGCATGCATACTAATTATTACTTTTGAAATGTTATTTCCAGAAAAAATTTCTGAGCTAAAGTGAAGGTATGGAAAGACTTGAGGAATATGCAGATGAGGAGTCCCCGTTTACTGAACAAAGTAATTATAAAAGAGAATCCATACAAGAATAAATAACTAATAACTCTTCTAAATTATTACAAACGGTTAAGGAATTAAGAACTGAGATGGAAAAAGTCAAAAAGGAAAATGAAAGAATTCTGAGAGCTCAGTAGGAGTTGAATCTGATCTTAATGGAAAAAATTTAGAACGAAAAAAAAGATAAACGAATGGAATATGAATATATGTCCTACCAACAGAAAAAAAAGAGAGAGAGTCTAAACAGTCTAAAATCGTAAGTAGCTCATCCTCTGAGATTTATGGTGATCCACATAGGAAGAATTATCAGTATACTAGTGATAGTAGCAAAGATAATCATCATTCAAGAAAAAGAAAATTTAAGCCTTATGAAGAAATTTCAAGAGAATTTAAGAAAATAAAACCACCAACTTTCAATGGTGAAACTGAGAAGGGACAAGAGGCTGAATCATGGTTGTCTGGGATGAAGAAATATTTTCAAATTTACAATTACTCTAATTAGGTAAAAGAGAGAATGGCCATCTACAACCTAACTGGGAAGGAAGATATTTGGTGGCAGGACCTAAAACGAGTAAAAGGAATTAGGGAAAACAACATTAACTAGAGCACGTTTAAGAAATATTTTGAAAACAAGTTCTTGTTAGAACAATACTGTGAAGAGAGAGCTAAGGAATTTTATGAATTGAAACTGGGAACAATGAACATGAAAGAATTAAACAACAAATTCTTAATCCTGCTAGGTTTTGTACCTTACATTGTGGATGAGAATCCTAAGGTACAATGGCTTCTAAGCTATTTACCTTTTCATATAAAAGATAGAATTGAATATGATAATACAAAAACTTTGGAAGAGGCTATACGAAAGGCAAATTTTTGCTATGAGCAGAATCATGAAAAGGAAAGTATATCAAACTAGAAGGCTAAAAGACCTAATAATTTTGAAACGAAGAAGAAAGGTTTCGTACCTAACTATAGTTTTAGGAATAATAACACACGCAATTTTCCTAATAAAAATTTCCAAGGGAATAAAGGTAATTCATAGTTAAATCCAAATGGCCCTAAAAATAAAGAACATGTTAATAATAACAGTAATTACAACAATAATAATGAACAAAAATAATCAATAAAATGTTGGGAATGTAATGGTCCTCATTATGCATCAGTTTTCCCCAACCAGGAGAAGACTATTAGCAACATACATATGGTACAGGACGAGATGACTATTGGTGATCTAGCAAGGAAAATGCCTAGGATCAATGCAACACTAGAAAACAGGCAGGTGGACTATCAAATTTCCATGGTGGAAGTGGAAGGTAAGCTGAATCAAACACCTATATCTATTTTAATTGATCTAGGGGCCATCTTAAGTTATATTTCTCCTGATTTAGTATAAAAATGCAAGTTATTAGTATAAAAGTTTGCAAAGTCATGGTTAGTTCAGCTAGCTATAGGCACAAAAAGAAAAGTGATTAGTTTTGTAAATGATTGTGCTGTAAACATGGATCAGTTTCAAACCTATGTTAAGCTTAATGTATGACCTTTAGGTTCTTATGATATGTTAATTGGTATGGACTGGTTAGAACAAAATAGGGTAGTTCTAAACTGTTTCAATAAAATGTTTTCTTGCATAAATAATGATGGAGAAACAGTAAATGTAAGAGGAATCCCTAGGAAAAAAGCTATCAAACAAATCTTTGCTTTGCAATTAAAGAGAGTTGTTCGTAAGGGTTGTAAATCCTTTGTTGTAACTATAATTAATGAAGAAAATATTAATAACAAAGATAAACTAAAACTGGAAGATATTCCAATCCCGAGGGGATATTTGGATGTATTTCCAGAAGAAATTATGGGACTGCCTCTGACGAGGGAGTTACACTTCACTATTGAGTTGGTACCTGGTGCAGAACCCAACTAAAAATCCCCTTATCAGATGAATACATTGAAATTAAATGAATTAAAATAATAGTTAAAAGAACTTATTGATAAGAATTATATCAAACCCAGTGTGTCTTCTTGGGGAGCACCTATTATTTTCGTTAAAAATAAGGACGGTACTCTATGCTTATGTATAGATTACCGTCAACTTAATAAAATGATTATTGAAAATAAATATCCATTACCTCGTATAGACAGTTTGTTTTATTAGCTACATGGAGGGACTTTATTTTCAAAGATTGATTTACGATCTAGTTATCACGATGTCCGAATCAAAGATGAAGCCATCTTTAAAATAGCTTTTAGGACTAGATATGGTCACTATGAGTTGGTTGTTATGATTTTTGGTCTTACTAATTCCCCGACTGTCTTCATGTGTCTAATGAATAATGTAATGCATAAGTACCTTGATAAATTCGTAGTTGTAGTCATTGACGACATTCTAATTTATTCTAAGTCTAAAGAAGAACATGAGGAGCACTTAAAAAAAATTTACAAGAATTACGAGAACATCAGCTTTATGCAAAATTTAGTAAATGTGATTTCTTTAAGGATGAAATACAGTCCTTGGGTCATGCAGTGACTAAAGAAGGGATATTTGTTGCTCCAGAAAAGATAATAGCAATCGAGGAATGGCCAGTCTCAAAAGACGTAACTGACGTATGATCATTCATGGGGATTATTGGCTATTATCAAAGATTCATCAAAGGGTTTTCAAGAATTGCAATTCCCATAACTTCTTTACAGAAGAAAGGGAATAAATTCAAGTGGATTCAAAAGTGTGAAGATAATTTTAAAAAGTTAAAAACATTATTAACTACTGCACCAATATTAAGAATTGATGACCCTAACAAAGACTTTATAGTATGTACTGACACATGCAATGATGGTCTAGGTGAAGTTCTAACTCAGGAAGGACATGTCATTGCATATGAGTCTAAGAAGCTGAATATTCATGAGAAAATCTACGCGACCTATGACTTAGAATTGGGTGTTGTCATACATGCCTTGAAAATGTGGCGCCATCACTTAATCGAAAGAAAGTTTATATTAATGACAGATAATAATGGATTAAAATATTTATTGGATCAACTTAAATTAAACGCAAGGCAAGCTAGGTGGCTAACTTTCCTTAGCGAGTACGATTTTGAAATTCAACATATTAAGGGGAAAAAAATAAGGTTGTTGATGCTCTAAGCAGAAATGCAAAACTAAATTTTGTAGCAACAATCAACACCTATAAAACAGATTTAGAAGAACAGCTAGAGGAAGGAGTAAGATTGGATGAAAACTATCAGAAGTTACAAGCAAAAGTACCAGAAAATTTAATTGAAAGTTTAAATACATGGTAGTCTAAAAAAAAAGGATTATTACTATATAAATACATATTGTATATACCTAATGTACCTAAGATTTAGTTACTAATTTTAAACAAAATTCATAAGACTCCTTACTTAGGACATCCTGGTTATCAGAAAACTATAACCATGTTAAGGAAGGATTATTTTTGGACAAACATGATAAATGAAATGGTAGAATACATTGCCAAGTGCTTTCAATTTCAGCAAGTTAAGACTGAACACCAAGATCCAGCTGGGTTATTTTAGCCATTACCTATCCCTAATTGGAAGTGGGAAATAATCAGCCTTAATTTGATTACAGGACTACCTATAAATCAGAATTGGAATGACTCAATAATGGTAGTCATTGATAAACTTAGTAAGATAGCTCATTTTATACTTGTAAAAACTACTTATAAGGCTACTAATATTGTCGATATATTCCTGAACCAAATTTTTCATTTACATGGGATACCGAAAGTAATAATTTCAGATAGAGACCCTTAGTTTACGGGCAATTTTTGAAAGTCTTTTTTTAAAGGATTGAATACAACTTTAAATTTCAGTACCTCCTTCCATCCCTAGATAGATGGAAAAACTCAAAGAGTGAACCAGGTATTAGAAGATATGCTCAGAATATATGTTAAAGAACAACCAGGTAAATGGAAGATTACTTACACTTGGTAGTGTTTTCTTACAACAACCACTACCAAGCTTCAGCAAGATATAGTCCATTTGAAATTTTGTATGGCAGGAAGTGCAATACCCCCATCTCATGGAGTAATCCAGTTAACAGGTTAGTATTACAACTTGAACTATTAAAAGAGATGGATTTAATTGTAATACAGGTGCAAGGTAACTTGAAAGTTGTGCAAGACCGACAAAAAAGTCAAGAAGATATTAAACGAACTCAAAAGGAGTTCTAGGTTGGTGAACATGTCTTTATTAAGGTAAGTCCTAAAAAGAGTTCTCTGAGATTAGGAAGCTGTGCTAAGTTAGCACCTTGATATTAAGGACCTTTTGCGATACTGTCCAGAATCAGATAAGTGGCATATCAATTAGCTTTAGCACCAAATTTGAAGGTTCATAATGTTTTTCATATTTCTATGTTAAAAAAATATATACATGATGCTACTCATGTTATAAATTGGAATGATATGCAGGTTTAACCCGAAGGAGATTTTCTGGTGGAACCGAATTGTATCCTCGAAATGAGGGAGATCTTGCTTCAGAATTGCACCATTGGTTAGGTGAAGGTGCAATGGAAGCACCTAAGTCCAGAGGAAGCCACCTGGGAATTAAAGAGTCATATGCAGGATGCATATCTAATTCTGTTCCAGGGAAATTCTGAGGACAAAGAATAAATAACATCGAGGATGATTTTATAATTTAAGGGGGTGTGTATGTCACATGCCCAAATTTGCAAAAAAATTTATGTTTTAAGAAACATTATGTTATATTTTATTATAAAGTCTGTAACTAATGACCAAGTGGGGTCAAGGATAATTGAATGTAATTGCTGAATATTTTATTAATAAATAAATGAAATATGAGACAACAGCTTAAGGAAGCTATTAAACGAGTGTTTCACTGGTCACTTGGTGGAGAAGGTTGGGTTGAGAGTATATTGACACTTGGAAACATCCTCAAACAACTTCTAGCTTTTGCAGGAGGCAACTTCCCTATTTTTGTGGTCATGTTCCCCAAGAAAGTGGAACAAGAGCAGGTGCTCGTTAAGTAAAAATTGACCCAAAAGACCTAGGCATGATAATAAAACTTCCCATTGAAGACCGTTGAGGTCGATCATTCTGGAATTGTGAACATTCTAGGTGATTGAAGTGCATAGGAAAATTCGATGGAGGGGACTAGCTGAAGTATGGTTTTGAGTGGAAAGTGCTGAAGTCCTGAACTAGTGCAGCTATTCTAAGAAAAGCTCATACTAATGCATGCAAAACTTGTTGAATGATGAACACTCAATAGATTTTTAGAGGATTACTAAACTACATCTCTCGCCCAGTAATTCTACCAGGTGGACCAGGAGACAAGCTCGTGGATCCTCAAATTTTCAGTCCAGCTTTTCTCCGAGAGTTGGTTGGGAGGAATAGGTTCCTTAAGTTTTTTTCAACTAATCTACATTTCCAGGTTCTACTTGATTTATATATATTTCTAATTGTTAATTGTTATCTGGAAGGTTTGAGTTTAAGCAATGATATGTTATGATTTTTTTCTGCTACTACTAGGGTTAGTTAAAAGAAATACTTTTACTGTGAAAAGATAGTTAAATGTTGGGTTAGATAGTTTAGGGTAAATGATTAGAAGAATTTCCAGTTTTAGTGATCGATCGAAAAAATAACCTAACTATATTTTTCCACACCTTTTATAAAGGTAGTACTCTAGTACAGTAGGTTAGATTAACTTTAGATAAAGAATCGAATGAAGTATGCATGAATGTGAATTATTACCTTCTACAAGTTCATAAGAGTGATTTGTATGTATGTTATTCCTTTTTATTTTAGATGTCTTTATTTAGACAAAGTACTTGAATAACATAAACAAATTTGTTTACGAAAGGTCTAAAAGTATAGGTTTAATTAGTCTATGTAATTTCTTACACAATATATAGACTACTTAGTATAAGTCTATTATTATCATAATTAAGAGTCATTATAGAAACAAAAATTAAATATCCAATATTAACTTAAATAAACAGTAAACAAAGCTATAAATTTACTGTAATAATTTCGTCTAAATAAAATGAAACTAGGATAACATTAAAATCAAATACTTACTATGTATTTAAACTAAGATAAATTAGGGTTTTATAAATAAAACCTATTTGAAAGAAACTGTAAAAATATAATAACATTACCACCCCTTCATACTAATAGAAGGGTTATTCATTTCACCCCTAAACCAAATCAAAGTTTACATACTTCATTTATTTAACCATAATTATCTAATAGATAAATCTACCAAAACTAAATATATTATATAAAAGAAAATAGTGTTAACACTGTATGATAAATTAAAACAAGAGAAAATAAGTAATAATATTTCAACATATATTAACTCAGAAAATAGAGTAAAGAATTAAGTTGCATAGTCCATCCTTTTTTTCCATCTACTTACTAAAGTAATTTATTACTGACATTAAAAATCAAACTATATTTTAAATACTAAATGTCTGAAACATTTCTTTTGATTTTTAAACATATTGAGAATAAATATAAATTTACAGTAACAAAAACTCTATTTATGACGTTTTAAACAGAATCAAAGAAAATCAGAACAGTTAAGAATATCATAGTTGTCATCTCTTACTTAAAACCATAATGTATAATTATTACCAAAATATAAATTACAAAACAGTAAGCTTCGAGCTTATGCAAACTTTAAGTAGCACTTAAAACCTAAACTGAAACTATATCAGTTACGGCCCTATGGCCTTTTACAAACAGAGCCACGACTTAAAAGTAGGTAACAAAATAACATTTCTATAAATCAACTATAGCCAAAAATCTCCCATAAGTAAGCTATTGAGTCACGGTTGTAAAATCCCTAAGCTTTCAAACACAAAGCAGCCACGAGGGCTTCGAAAATCTCTTAAAAAACATCTTAAAGTATCAGCCACATGGCCTTTCAAAGCTTAAAAAAAATAAACAGTGTATCCATGGTTGTGCCATAATCCAAAACAAACAGAGCAACATATAGTCACAACCAAACAGTAACCCTACAACCACGTGGGCAGTGACAACAAATACACCATACAACCATTGCAAGAGATAACCCCAGGATAGACCGAGGCTTACTTGGAGTGTCACGAAGCTTGAAAATTTCATGGCATGGCATTTTCATAGATTGTATTTCCATCTTGGAGTATCCATTGAAGCTTGTAAAAGTTAAAAAAACACAAATTGTTAGACCCTATCAGTAGCAAAAATATTGAAATTACATAGTGCAAGAATTGACAAGAACTGAAATATTTCATACCTAGATGTATTTCATTGCCTTTTCTATGAGGAATATGGTATAATCAAACCCTAGCCACAAGATTTTCAACTCGAGCTAATCAAACGAAGTTTCAGAAGACCACGACGAGAAGGTTCAAAGTTACAATGCTACACCACAATTGGACCCGAGTTCAAGTCCACACAGTAACCATGAGAGATTTCTTCACCTACAGACTTAGATTTATGGCAAAAAATTAATCTACACCAAATGAAAGACAATGGCCATAAGAAACTCTACACATAGAAGAAGAATGACTAATGGCAGGGTAGCTTACACAATGGAGTGACAGCCAGGCCATGCGGCTCCTTACATCGCAACATGGAAAACAAGGATAGGTAAATGTGAATTTTTAGAGTTCAGAATATTATATATGGTAAAAAATCCAAATTTCAAAACCCTATCAAATGAACATCGACCATGTGTCTCAAATATTATTTGCAAAAGGTGGGTTTTTTGATATATTTCAGAAAACCCTTGGAGCAGCTTGCATACAATAGGGTATGACAATTAAAACCATGTTATAACCTTGTCATAACTTTCATTATCTTCCATCATGATTTTTATGCTTTTTTGATCCCTAATGATTAACATAGGAAGGTAGTATTTAAACTAGGTTTTTATAGTATGATCTTTAACCTTGAAGTTATTTAAGAAAAACTTA
>LPNX010122774.1:200519-241107 GCA_001517045.1 Pseudotsuga menziesii
GGTACTTGAACTAATTTCAAGATGCTAAGAATATGGATTTTCAAAACTAAGTTATGAATTTTTGAAATTAACTTTAGTTAAGTAATAATAAACAAAATACTAGTTTGAAACATACAATTCGATGTCATGTTTAGAAATGAACATAACATTGGTTAATCAAAGAATTGGAAACATATTGTCCTATGATATTCCATGTATTTATGAATGAATAGAATATTGGTTGAGTCAAAGATGATTTTAAAATATAATTCCATACCAAGAAGAAAGTTTATTTCATATACCAAAATTTCATACCAATACTCATTGGTTAAGTAATGGATATGTTTCCATAGTACAAGCACTATGAAAAACCATTGTAAATAAGTGATGGCCACCCATCAATCACATAGGTGATATCAATGGAAATTGGTTAAGAACTATAAAATTTTAATTGATTAGGACTTATATATCCATGTTATAAACAAACAAATTCAAATAACTTCCTAATATGACACTGGTCTAGTTTGACCAAATGAAGACAACCTCCTATTTTTAATGGAGATAGTTTGACCAAATAAAACATATATGGTATTACAAAAAACATGTTTTGTATGTTTTAATCTCATTTGAATCATTTATAAAAGGTAACACTTAACGTTTGGTTCAATTTTTTTCATGTAAAGAACTTCATAAGTGAAATTGCTAAAACAACCTCTTGATTTTAAGAAAATATCTTCAAAAAATAAAATATATCATCATTTTACACATCCTCCCTCCTTCTCCTCCTACACCCCACCTCAAACCTCCTCTTCCTCTTGCCCTCCTCCACCCCCTCGCTTCTAATCCTCCTCTCTCTCCTTCCTCCTCCTCTATCCCCTCTCCTCCCTTTCCCTCCTCCTCCTCCTTCCTTACCCTCTCCCTCTCCTCCTCCTCCCTCCCCAACTTCTTTCCTCCTCCCCTCCATACTCATGTTCCTTCTCCCTCTCAAACTTCTTTCTTCCTCATCTCCATACCCCTCATCCCTCTCTCCTCCACCCTCACTTTCTCCTCCACTCTCCCTCCACCTCCTCCTCCTCTCCTCTCCCTCCTACACCTCCTCCCTCCTCCTACACCCCCTCCCATCCTCATATTCCTCTCTCCCTCCTACACCTCCTCCCTCCTCCTCCATTGCCTTCCCTCTCCCTGTCCTCCCTCCATTATCGTCCCCTTCTACCTACCCCTCCTCCCTCTCCTCCTCCATGAAAACCCCTCCTTTCCTCCTCCATCTCTCTCTTTCCTCCACCTCGTCCTTCGTCCTTCTCTCAACCACAATCCCTCTACTTCTTCCTCTCTCCCACACCCTCCCTCCCTCATCCTCCTCCCTCCCTTATCCTTCCTCTCCCATTGACCCTACCTCTTCCTCCTCCTCCTCTCTCCCTCTTCCACCACCTCCCTTCTCCTCCCTCCCTCTCTACTCCCATATCCTTCTCTCTCTCCTCTGATGTCTCTCCCTCCTCCCTCCCCTTCTCCTTTACTCCTCTCCTTCCACCCCCTCTCTTCTCCTCTTCCACCCCCACCCTCCTCATCTTCCTCTCCTCCTCCTTGCATCCCCACTCCTTTCTTCCTCCCTCTACCTCCTCCTCCTCCTATCTATCCCTCCTCCACCTCATCCCTCCTCCCTTTCCCCTCTCCCCTCTACCCTCCCTCTACCTCCTCCTCCTATCTCCCACACCCATGATCACTCCTCCTCCTCCTCCTTTCTCCCACACCCTCCCTTCCCCTCCCTCTTCCCTTGACACTCCCTCCACCTCATCCTCTCTCCCTCCTCCATCGCCTCCCTTCTTCTCCCTCTCTCTCTACTCCCACCTCCTCCTCTCTCCCCCACCCTCTCTCCCTGCCCCTCTCCATTCCCCACCTTCTCCACCCTTTTCCTCCTCCACCCTTTTCTTCCTCTCTCCCTCATCCCTCTCTCCCTCTACCCCCTCCTCCCTCCCCCACCCTCTCTCCCTCCTCCCTCCCCTCCTCCTACCTCCCTCTCTCCTTTCCTCCTCCTCCTCTTCCTCCTCCACCCTCTCCCTCCTCCACCCCCTTCATTCTCTTCCCTCTTCCCCTTTCTAACCTCCTCCTCTCTCCCCTACCTTCTCTCCCTCCTCCCTCCCTCGCTCCTTTCCTCATCCTCTTCCGCCACCCTTCTTCCTCCTCCTCCTCCTCTCTCCCTCCTCCATGCCCTCTCTCCTCATCTACCCCCTCCTCATCTTCCTCTCTCCCTCATCCACACCCTCCCTCCTCATCCACCCCTCCTCATATTCCTCTCTCCCTCCTCCTCCTCTCGCCATATCACAATTCATGAAATTGAGTTTTGACTGAAACAAACATCTCTTATTGAACAATGAGTCTGAAACAGCTGATATAAATTTGTCTATGTATGTTATTGGGGCCATGCTAGGTAGGTAGATAGAATGACCATAGTATGTGAGAGTTTGTTTCTCTTTGCGAAATAAAATATATGCATAATACAAAAATAGTAGATTACAAGTCATATATATTAACCTAAACTAACCAACATAGTGTACAGCAACCTAATAAAAATATAGCAATATACTACCTAAACATGTTCAATACCTCTTGTGATAGTCCAATAACTATATAATTAGACTTTGATGCATAACTAGTCCAATAACTATCTAATTAGAATTTAATGCATAAAAAGCAGGAAAGAGGTTTATCAACTTTGCTGATGCATAAAAAAAATATTGAACCTAAAAAACAGAGAAAAGGTACCATTTAATGCCGAGAGGACATATAAGATGGAAAAGGTACCATTTAATGACTGGCGAATCTACCCTCAAAACTATGGTCAATTGGTTGTGGCCTCAGATGACCATACAGCAGCAAGTGACACCTCCTCATCTCCTCTGCAAACTGCCTAGAATTAGCAATAGATCTGCATGCCAGTAGGTCCCAAGTGATGCATGAAACCAGAGCCTTGCTGTTTCAAAGAATTGATAATTTGTAAATGCAGGAAGTTTGTTTGGGAATCTAATCCAATATATGCTTAAAAAAAATCCCATCTCCTTCTCATCTCCTTTATTTATATATATGCATGGAAATGAGAAAATAGCGAGTGTTAAAAGTGTGAAATTAAACATACATTTGCAAAGAACATGCAAGAGAAGAATAATACCCATGGTTTGCAGAAGCCTCTAGAAATCCTCCTCAAATTCAGTTGATGAGGTGACCGACCCCAATCAAGAAACTAGAATGACATGAAAACTGCAACATGGAAATGCGACCAAGCTAGCCAAATGTCGCCATACCCAGACCTGCCAAAAGTAGAGGAATCCATAAATCATGTAACAGAATTCCATTGATTGGAAACCTGCTTAAAAACAAGGTATCAAGGATGAAAAACAACTTCAATAGTATTAGTGAGGAAAACATGCATACATATGCAAATAACTGGTTACTAAGCAATGATCCACGCTGGTCACACAAATCCTGAGAAATTCACCAACCCAGAAAAGAATACCAACCGCGGTCGAAGACAGGAAGTGAACCCAGAATCAAAAAAAGAAACAACATGAGAAACATAAATTTTCAACAAGAGAATGCCTCTAAACCCAAGAAATCCCCACATCGAATAGAAGAAACGAAAAGCAATAATGGAAAACACCAACTATTGAAAACCTTAAAGAGAAAATAAATATAAAATCTTAAAAAGGAAACAACAAAAAACATAAAGGAAACAATATAAAGTTTAAAAAGGAAACAACATAAAGCATAAAGGAAACAATATAAAGCTCAAAAAAGAAATAATATAAAAAAATGGAAACAAATTTACAATATTTCTGTTCAAATTATGCTTTTTCTAAGTGGAGTTAATGGAAAATTTTGGGAATCTTTATTTATTGAATATAAATTATATATTTTGTTTTAATTTATTGAAATTTATATTATACATTTTTGTTAAAATACAAATTGTTAAATTGTTTTTTCCCAAGTGTAAGAGGAAACATTATAGAATCTCTTTATAAAAATTGTGCCCATTCAAAAAAAAAGAAGGATATAACAGCAATTATTATGTTTATAAAAACCATGTTAATAAAAGAAGATATAAAAAATATATTTAATATATTTTTACCATTTATTGATATAGGATTTGTAATATTGAGTATTGAAGTCAAAACTTTCATTCTCTAACAATACAATTTGCAAAATTACGAAAATATTTTCAGATTATCATGTTAAGAAGGATTAATCTAATATAGGGGTAGCCCATAGAGTAAGATCTCCATTTTAGATTACAATTACTTAAATCCTTTGAGATAACATTATGGTGTTGTGATTCTAGAAAATCTTAAAATGTAACATATTTAGGTCATTTCTTAAGAAAATTAGGTATTTTAATTAATGGATATGTAATTAGTAAAATGGTTTATATTAGAGTAAACTTTGTATGACCATTTTTGTTTTTATTGTTTTATTAAGATTTAGAGAACATGATGAGAGAATATCGTATTTTCAATGTTCATATTAATTTTTTCCATGGTAGTAAAACATCTGTTTGTATGATATTAATTTTGGACAATATAAAATAACTTGATGTCTAATCAGGTTAATTGCATCTTAGCTTATGTGATTAATATGAGAAGTTGTTTATCCACCTCAGTCAAGTTCAAATCTTGTTTTTGAAATGTTTGCCCTTTTTTGTGCCTTACTTGATGTTGACAAGGTACCAATAATATCACTGTTGTAAGCGTTTAAGGGTGAGATAAGATATTTCCAACCATTACCCAAATGAGATTATCTCAAACGATTGTAGACAATATTCCATTCCTTATTTTTACTACTTTTCATTCAAAAAAAATGTTACTTCATTATTTCTACCAGCCATACCAAACTAGTACCCCAGATTGGGTGGTCTTTAGACAGAAGAAAAATATGATGGCATGTGGCAGGTCCTAAAGAGAGGACTGGACCAATGAAACATGTCCATCCTCCTTCTAAAAGGATTTCCACCTTGCCCCCATTAGTCAATTTAAAAACCTCCTCATTCGCTCTCAGCTCCAATGAAACATGATATTTATCAGTTCTATAGTCATCCTTTTAATGGAATTGAGGAAATAGATCAACACTCTAGTGTAAAGTATGATTGCAATTATTCTTTTTATAGGATGAAACCCATGAAATGGATCGATATCATTCTAGGTACCAACACATAGGAAACTAGTGCAATGAGTTTTTTCAAAATCAGTCATTTGAGAACCTAATTTCGGCACCATGAGGGTATATGGGTACGAGCTATAGGGTTTTTTTAATTATGTTTGTAGCATTGGATTGGTACTTCCACATGGACATCGTCTGACAGGTGGAAGGTGTCATTCAATGAATATGAGACATAGGAGATCCAATTTATTAAACTGAACTATTAAAGTGAATGTACTTTTGTAATTACTTTATGTAAATTATATAGAGGGCCCATGGTATTTGTTATCCCATGGAATTGGACTGACGTATTTTCATATTATAATGTTATGAAAGGAAATCTAGGTGAGAAGAGGTGACACACAATAGTCACACAAAGTGAGTGAGATCTCATTGAGTGGTTAGAGAAGGAATTAGAAGGACTTCCCCGATATATATTTTTCAAGTATGTTCTCAATATCCATCCTCTCAAATATTACTTCAATTTAGCAATGATTACCCTATAATTGAACCCTAATTAACCTCATAATTGACCCATAATTACCCCAGTTAACCACTAATAGCACCTAAATGAACCCTACTTGACCACTAATTACCGTACATAATCCATGCTAACCACTAATTAACCCTTGATAACCTACAAATGTTCTCTACTTTTTTAGAAGGAAAACCTTCTGGAGAAACCCAAGGGATGCCTCTAAACATTCATAGATGTCATATTCCCTAGTAATCCTATCGACGTAGATGAGTGTGCCTCACACACAAGGATTCGAAATGGAAACATGCCACCATGAACCTAAATAAATTCCCAACATCATGAGAAATATTGGTTTATCTAATACTTGTGATTAAATGGACCATACTTACCCATAGTTGACACATAATTACCCCTAGTTAACCCATAATTGACCCCTAATTACCACAAATTAATTCGTAATTGACCACTTATTAACCCCTGATTACCACAACTCATTACCCTATAAATACCACAAAATGACCCTTAATTACTCATAATTGACCACAAATTAACCTTAAATGGTCACTAATAAACCCTATATTACACTTCATTTACCCATAATTACCCATAAACAACCCCCAACTCTAGGTGGGGATCAAGTCCATCAAATAAGCCTTATAGAGGGATTTTTTTTGGCTTGTGAGTGGGATATGGTGGCCATTTTTGGATGTATATTTTTGTTTAACTACTAGGACATGGTCTGGGATTAAAATCTATGGCCTAAGCTCATATAGTTTCCTCTAGGTTTCATGGGTCATGTGTAGTGCCCCAAACAACCACACTTGTCCTACACAAGAAATATTTAACATATGAGAGATATTTTCAGCATTTTGTGAATTAGCATATCAAGTATGGTTGTTTATGACCATGCCATGGTCTATGGATAAAAGGAAAAGCACTAGTATTAAACATATATTTATGTGGGGCTCACATGCCATGTTTTTCCACTTCAAGCATCACACATGCCCATAATACACAATGTTTGGCCTTTGGGTTTGATATTATGGTGATTCGAGGTTTGAAAGGGATGATATGTTTCTTGGGGTTAAGGGCATAGTTTGGTGCAAAAACCTAGGTTCTAAATCCATGGAATCTATATCTAATCCCTACATGCCATGTGTGGGGACATAAGCCAAAACATAGGCCATGCATAGGCAATCTTTGGCATGTGAGTAAGATGTGGTGTAACATTTGAAGGCTTAGTACACCAAGGATGGTACCAAGGACCCAAGTCATGGTCCATGGCAGAGATAATTTTAAGGGCGAATTTTAGCCCATGGGAGAATTTTAAGGAGTGACCAAAAAAGGGTGGGAAAATTTGTAATATTAAAATGGTTCTTTTTATTTAATAAATTATCCCATTTTTTATTTTACATATAATTTCCCCAAATTAAATAGCCTACACTATGAAATAGGTAAAATTGATAAAATGGAATTTATCCCACTCGATTATGGGGAAAATATTGACATTCACCTATATTTATTCGGTAATGGAGGTGAATAACACTCAAATCGACATAATTTTTCAGTTTTGGAGGAGAAACCGAGATGGTTCGTCCCAATTTATGGATGATAGGTTAAAAATTTGGTACCTTGTCCCCTGATTTATGGATGTTTGGGTAAACTGGTCTTAGTTCATCGTCGATTTGGATAAAAATTAATTAGTTCGTCCTCTATTTGGGTTTGTGGTAGGAATTAAATAATCTATGTTGGTTAGCAATACCCATGATTGGTGTGAATCTGTTTCAGTATTCCTTGTAGGTGGTATATGTTATGATGGTGGGACATTTGGTAAAATTGACACTTTTCAGTGCTTCTATTGCCACTTCTTTTGCATGTGTTATGGGATTACATGTGTTGGTATGATTTATAAACTTTTATATTGATGTTTACTTTGCTATCATTCGATGTTTTACAGTGTATAAAGGCATTCATGAGGTTTCATTTCTTGAAAAACGCAAAAAGAGAGGATTGGAATTTCTAATTATTTTTTTTGTTCTTCCATGAGTGTAACTGTCAACACATCAAGGTATTTATTTGGGTGATCATGTTTCTCTTTTAATATTTGTGTGAAATCCACCCAAGATGGAATAAACACTACAAATTCTACATATTTCCAAAAGTCCCTTGTGACCTACTTTAGGAGCTCTCTTTTTATCTAGTCTTAAATTAAATTGTTCATTTTGTGTAATAGGTTTGTTATCCCTTAAAAGAATTTGCTGGGTATTCTAATGGTGGCGTAGTAGGAGTTTCCTACACAACAATGGAAAACACAACCGTCACACTGCACAAAAATATGATAACTTACTAAAGATACCCTCTAAAATAATTCTTTTCTATTTTTTACAGTTGGTGGGGCACTTATAGATAGATTTCTCAACTAATTATTCTTTATTAGTAAGGACATGGTAACAATACTTTTAGTCTGTTACAATTCCTTTTTATTTTTTCAAACAGTTCATGGTGCACTCAGAGATAAATTACACAATTGATTATTCCTTATATTTGAGGATATGGTAAGACTACTTTTTAGTCTCTTCATGCTCAACAAATCAGAGTGGGGCCTAAATCATATGCTCTGCATCATCCTCTCATTCTAAGAAAATTCATTATATCATTTTCTAGCTCGACTAGAA
The DNA here is from genome assembly GCA_001517045.1 of Pseudotsuga menziesii. Classification (NCBI taxonomy): domain Eukaryota; kingdom Viridiplantae; phylum Streptophyta; class Pinopsida; order Pinales; family Pinaceae; genus Pseudotsuga; species Pseudotsuga menziesii. The sequence continues at coordinate 208,836 of LPNX010122774.1, forward strand.
GTGGAAATTGATGAACAAAACCAACCATATGCAGCTTCTAAGATCTAAGTGGTTTCCTCTAGTCCTTTTTCTTTCCATCACACTAAATATTGTTGGCAACTTCATCTTTTGGTGGTAATAATTCACGCATACACACTTCAACAATTTCCTATGTTTCTTTCACTAGATGATGTGATATCCAGTCTCCAACTCGTTCATGTTATTCTTCACCTACATTAAATTCTTATAGATATGCAACATTAAAAATATTAGAGATATTCAGATCTTCCGGCAGTTCAACTTCATACGCATTACCATAGGGATTCCTTATTATGTTGTATAGACTAATGTTCTTGTAGTTCTCCATGTTATATGTTTTAGCAGGAAAAAGTTACTTCCTCAAATGCATTACAGACACTTTGTGGACAAGCCTATGGAGCAAAGAAATATCATTACTTGGGATTCGATTACAGAGATCAATTGTTTCCCTTTTTTGTGTATGCATGCCACTTTCTTTGATATGGACATATATCGGACATTGTGTAAGTATACCACTTGTTGGTTAGCATGACCCATGATTGGTGTGAATATGTTTCAGTATTCCTTATAGGTGATACATGTTATGATGGCGGGACATTTGGGAAAACTCGCACTTTCCAGTGCTTCTATTGCCACTTATTTTGTAGGTTTTATGAGATTACATGTGTTGGTATGATTTATAAAATTTTCTATTGACTTTTACTTTCCTATCATTGGATTTTTTACAGTGTATAAAGGAATTCATGAGATTTCATTTCTTGAAAAATGCAAAAGGAGAGGATTGGCATTTCCAATTGTTGTTTTTGTTCTTCCATTAATGTAACTGTCAACACATCAAGGTATTTTTTTGGGCCATCATGTTTCTCTATTAATATTTGTGTGAAATCCACCCAAGGTGGACTAAATGCTGCAAATTCTACATACTTCTGAAAGTCCCTTCTGACCTACATTAGGAGCTCTATTTTTATTTAGTCTTAAATTAAATTGTTTTTTTTGTGTAATAAGTTTGTTATCCCTTAAAAAAAATTGTTGGGTATTCTAATGGTTTCATAAGTAGGAGTTTCCTACACAACAATGGAAAACACAACTGTCACAGTGCACAACAATATGATAACTTACTAAAGATACCCTCTAAAATAGTTCTTTTCTATTTTTAACAGTTGGCAGGGAACTTGCAGGTAGATTGCTCAACTAATTATTACCTATTAAGGAGGATATGGTAACACTACTTTTAGTCTCTTACAGTTCCCTTTTATATTTTCAAAAAGTTCGTGGTGCACTCAAAGATAAAATTACACAACTGATTATTCCTTATATATGAGGATATGGTAATACTACTTTTTAGTCTCTTCATGGTCAACGAATTATAACGGGGAGTGATTCCATGAAGGTGGGTAACACTTTTTGGCCAAATTTTGCAATGAAAACCTGATTTTTTACTCATGAGCTAGATAAAATCCCTCGAAACGCCTATATGCCATGTGAATTTTGACTTAAAGTAAAAAACAAATTGTAGAATATTATGTTGGCTTCTGAATGATATTTTTTTAAAAATCTTCCGATGTCATTTAACGTGTGAAATTTTGCATTTAATGAACTGTGTGACCTTAAAAATTTGAAGAAGTAAATAAGTGGCTCATCTCCAGCCCCAATAATTCAATCTGACATTAATAATTTAAAATATATATATATATGAGCATGATCTACACATAATGCTCTGTGGTCTGCATATTTTTTTGTTAATTTATATCGCAATATAAAATTATTTATTATTTTTCAAAAGTGACCACATATAATTTCAACATAATTTTATACACGTGTGTCCATCCCAACTTTTTTTTTTACTATTTTGAAAAATTGAAAAACCAAAGATACCCTTTTGAAGAGGACATGTCGATGTGTGGGCTATGTATTTTTAAGAAATTTTTTTATGTGTATATTTTACCCTGTAGATTTTTTTCCAATATTATTAGTTTTGTTGTTTAATTTAATATATGTAAATATATAATTTAATCATTCTTTATATTAAATTTAAATTAAATTAATTTATGTAAATAAAATTTAAACTTATAATTAAATTTAAATTTAGAATAGATTAGAATAGATGAAAATACACAAAAATAGATTATTTCTTTTGAACAACAAAAATATATAGTTGTCCACGATTTCTATGAACTTCCATTTATAATGATTTTCCATTGTCTATAATTCTATTTTTTTAGATTAATGGCATGGAGGAAATTTAGTGTATGATACAATTGTTGGCATGGTTACAATGGAAATCTAATATTACTTGATTAAATACTTGATCTGGTTAGATTAGGTCTTGTATATAAATAATATTTCCATTCAAGCATTTAGCTCCAATTTAAGTTTATTGAAGTATGTTTTTCAGCGTGCCAATATTTCCAGTTTTCAATAAGGAGCATAAGTGATCTACATGCATGAAAATGGGGTACGGTTTGAAAGAATGAAATGAAAAAAAACATAGTGGAGAATGGTACTTCTATTTTAAGTTTTCAGTTGTAGGAAAGCATTTTTGTATTATGTGGTTGGTTTCATCTTGAAGAGTGTTTTTCTCCATATGAGCAAAATGAGTTGCAAGGAGAGAGGTTTCACATATGGACAAGAAAGGAACTTGGTCTATAGGTTCTCGTAGCATCGTAGGGAGGGATCCATCCCCATCCGTAGTTATATTTTTGTATTATATTTTTCCTCATCAAAATTTTTAGTGTCAAGCAACAAAATCAATGGATTTTCAAAAAGTGTTCACCATGGGAAATTCTAGAAGCAAAACTTTGTATACTTGTAATGGACCTGCTACTCGAATCTTGACATCCTACATTCTAATTTTGTATTGGATTTGATGTTTTTCTAGGATTTGGTTATCTTCCCATCAAATCGAAATTAATTCCATTAATTTTGTTGACCTTTCGTCAGGTTTGTGTCAATTTGGCTGAATTTTTTCCAAGCCTCAAATCTTTGCTCAAAGTTTGTCAAATCCTGCCACTACCAAATCTTAGCCTGGTAAGTCTCATTATGTCTTTATTTTTCAAAATTCAAAGTCTCACTTATTTTTCCCCTCTCCATTTAAAGTTTCAATATTTTCCTTTTTAAATTTTATCTAATCTCACTTAAATTAAAGAAAAGATTATTTTATTTTAAATATAAAATATTTTTTAAAGATTGTTATTATGATTTTATATTTAATAGAAAAAAAGTGAGTGGTGATATTTTACCCAACTCAAACTCCAAAGTATAAATTAAAGGTCTAATTCATATGTTATGATATTAGTACAAAATAAATGGGTTTTTATTACTATTTTATAATTTGCATCTGCCATCATTTATTTTATTATTTTCTGTTTGAAATTTTTGGAAAAAATTAAATTGGTTAAGGTTTCGATTATGAGTCAAACAAAGATATGTCAAACCAAAAATACATGGTTTGGACATCATCCTTCACCGTTTTTTTTATTTCTCCACAAGTCGAATAAAAAATCCACTCTATATGTCAAACCCAAGATTTATTTTAAATACATAATTTTCATCTTTAGTTTTGTCATTTTTGAAAAAATTCATTTGGGAATTGATCTCGAATCCCGTACCTCCAAGCTAGAGTTTGAGCTCAAGAGTCCTTCCTCCATTTTTCAAAGCACTCACACTAAATTCCAAGGGGGTAATTCCAATGAATTTTGTATGATCAACGTGTTGGTTCAATGAACATATACCTATGTTTAAAACTCCATGCATGTGGGATAATTCCCATGATGTAAAAAAAAATCATCATGCATTCAAATACCAATGGTGACAAGTATGTTGGGTAAATGTATTCTTGATGGCACTAAAGGAGTTACCATGTTCCATGGAACTTAGTGCAACTGTAACAGTTCTCCCAAGTGTTATATAAGCACTAAACCAACAAAGTTTTATAGCTTAATTCTAGAAAAAGGAGACGAGAAAAGTATTTGAGATGTATAAACGCTCACAACGCCTAAGGAAGATCCTACTAAATTATTATGTGCCACTTGTCATATTTCATATAGTGTAATGACCAACTACGAAGGTGCAAACTATGATGTAAGTCAAGTGTCAAAGGAATATACGAAGGAGAATTTATGATGAAGGAATGGTCATATTGAAATTAACTTAGAGAAGAAGTGAGTTGGAGATCCTGCAAATTGATTATCAAGGAAATTGATTGAGAACTTACTGGACTTGAATATTGGTGATCATTTGAAGGTCACCTTATGCACTAGTGTAAAAGTTCAAAAAAAATCTCTATAAACCTTTTTCCTAACCATCATGCTAGTGTTTACTGAGTGGAAACCACAAAGGGGATGTTGACATATTAATCACCGGAACAAGAACTGGAGTGACAATTATGGGTGTTAGTTGATATTTGAAAGGAAAAATTTACACAAGAATATTAGTGGCATGGAGCTAACCAAGAATAACATAGTGTCGAGCAGAAGGCTAGACCCTCTCAAAATTCAAGACATTGGTTCAAGTTTTGTTTCATATAATTTTGATGAAGACATACTTGATGAAGTCATATGGATTTCTAATGATTAAGTTGTTGATATGGTAAAGAAATTGCAATTCTAAAAAGGATTGATGGTTCAAATTTCATAAGGATATTCATAAAGTATGGATGTAGTTAAGGGAAAAGTCATGCACATGGGTAGTTAACATGGAATTAATGGAAAATTTAGGCTAGGGTTATGACATTCACACATAGATAATGCCAATAAATAGCCCATGACTACTAATGACAATAAAAAACCACTTACAAATGTAAGTAATATAAATGTAGCTAATAACAAGGGTTGTGAACAGCAAAGTCCCTACCTTTGAAAAATTATTAAAGTGGGAATTTTGTTGAAGATAAATAACACAATTATTGAAATGGACATTTTTCAAAACAAAATAACTCTTCTAAAAGTATATGTTGTATTTTCTAAATATTTTTTCTAGAATTTAATATATTTATAGATATTATTAGTAATCTAAATAAAATAAGGTAACAAAATATAAATGAATTTGCTTCTGAATGGGCTTCTCGTTGTTCATCATCAACCAGTCCAATAATAATGTCATCATAATCATTTAATTCAAAACCAAAACCAATTTGAAAATCAATGTTTAAATTTTTTTGCATTTTCATTTGATATAGTAGCAAGTATTATCTTGTAGGTGAGTGTATCACCTCATTTAAATCAATGAATCATGATACTGGAATTTTATATAAAAGGATACCAGAGATAAATGTTGCTCACATGAATAGAAATGGAAGTTAGTTGGAGAATGAAATATTTTATGTTCATGGGTATAGGTATATATGTTAATGAATTTTTCTTCAAGAGCATGGGGATTAATACTATTACATTAAGGCAACTCGTATATTTATTATTATTATTTTTAGTATGTCAAAAGGTTGTATATTTTTAAATTTTTTGTAAAATACTTAAGAGTGTAGGTAAAAAAAACTTTTCTTTTTCTTAATTCTTTGGTATATTTTGTGTATATTTTTTATTGGTTTGTAAAGTATGTAAAAAGTTTTATTTTTGGTTATTAATTATTTTAAAGACTGCAATAATAATTTGAAGTTTTAATCTTACAAACATAAAGATGAAAATACAACTTCATATTTCATACATCTATATTCATTCCAATTTTTTGTATTTACTATATAGGAAGTATAGTTATATGTTTTATTACCAATATTTAAATATATAAATATTATAGATATATATATTTTAAATGTATATATGATATTTTTTTCAAAAGAAAATGTATATGTTAGATCTATATTCATTCCAATTTTGTTTTGTTTATTGACTATATTGGTAATATCGTTATATGTTTTATTAATAATTTTTAAATATATAAATTTTAGAGATATAAATTTTAAAATGTATATATTATATTTTTATCTACAGAAAATGTATAAGTTTTATTAGTAGTTAACATTTTTAGGTTTTAAGTTTTAATATCCAACATGTAAGGTTTTAACCTTACAAGTGGTATTAGAGCTTCAGGATCTCACTCACACTGACTCTCCACTCATTGCATCCCATTTCCTACCCCCTCATTATCCTCAAACACTCCATCTCTCGATTCTCTCTCACTGCAACTCAACTCCACCTTAGGCACACCATTTTCCCTTCATGCTGCTCCCACACCCTCACTAAGCCTGTGTTCCTCCCTCTTTCATTCGCAAGTTCATTCCACCTTCCAACATTCCATTTAAACCCCATCCCACACTCCTGGATATCTCTTTATTTACTTCACACTACCCACACACCCATGACCTCCGCACCATTAAAGTATGCATCCATTCCTCCACACGCTTCTCACTCCACTCTACCCACCATCCACTACACTGGTTTGCTCAAGCCTTCCCACCTTCTCACTTGCTGATCCATTCCTAGTCCTTGTCCCTTTCCATTATTATTGTCCTCGAACTCTCCAACCTACACATTCACTTGGCTCATTTTGATCCGTCGGACCTCAACTTGTGTGCATTAAAATTTTGTGTTAAAAAAATGCGTTCAACGGGTTAATAATTGGAACATCATTAACATAAATTAAATACTAAAAACAGATGGAAAATGAACTGATAAACATATATAAAGAAGCACAGAATCAGAGCGTCACAAACAGAAGTTGATAATGGAGTTCACCCCTCCACTAGGCTACGTCTCCGGGTCCCTCTCCAATGGGTACCGATCCAATTAATCTCTTTAAAATGGTACAAAAATGGTTCTGGAATCAACTTCAGCAACTGTAAACAGAATGCTATACAAAGTCTGTAAGACCTCTCTTTTGAAAATTACAATTAGCCTTCAAAAGACAAAGAAAGCTAAATTATAATAGAGAATGTCAACAAAAAAGAAACAACATCTGCCCAACTCACAACAACTCCCAAAGCTTCTCATATACAAAGAAAACGAAGCTCTGTACAATCTGAATCTCCCTTCAGCAAGCGTCCTCTGAAATGTGGCCAGAGTCGCTATTTAAGCATTTAGTCGGAGGACAAGTAATGGGTTCCCCCCCTCCGCTACAGCTGTTATCTTCTTTATTATCATTACAACCATATGATAAACTGAATCATGCCATCCCACCAAGTTACGGCCCAAGCGTTATGTTACCACGACGTTCCAGATATCCGAAATGTTGCAACCACTCTACGCACATGTGTCGACTCACCACACACTGTTATGACTTGCAACCGGGCTATTCCACGTAACATAACCATTTGGTGTCGCCACCAACTTCACAGCATCAAAATGTCGCGGCATATAAGGACTTCTCCGAACCATGTGATGTTCAACTTGATGGTGCTACAATTGCACGGCACTTGCGCAACTGCGTGGCTCCTACGCAACTGCGCGGCTCTTGCGCGGCTCCTGCACAACTACGCTCAACTGTGTTGTGCATGCACAACTGCGCATCTCACGCGCAACTGTGCTGTGCAGTCCATGCGCTGACTACGCTGCTGTGCCACAAATTTAGCATATAGATTAATAGCTATTGTACCATATTGGATCAGTGTTACTTGAAGATGAATAATCCACCGAATCATTCCTCCCCATTGGAGAAATTTTGGACCACCAAAATCCTGAATTACTCGACAAGTAAGTGAGGGTATAGCTCCCTCACTTTTCTAATCTCCATCCATCTGGCTTTGCTAGGATGCATGCCTTTAAGCCCCACTCGAAAGTATTCAGCATTCCCCCTTCATGAAGTCCTTACATGTTTGTCAAGAATAACATCATCCTACAACTCTCTCATGTATTCAGGTGCCAAATAATCAACTGAAGGAATCTATATGTTTATTACCTCATCCATGATCATAGGAGGCTCATACAGTTTAAGATTCTCAACATTGATAAATGAATAAATTTGCATGTATGGAGGTAAATTCAAGCGAAAAACATTAGTACCGATCTTTTCCAAGATCTCAAAAGGACCATACCTGATAGGCTTAAGCTTTTTACCTTCACGTTTCATTCTTTCTTTGGTGATGTGTAACCAAACTCAGTCACCAACCTGAAATTGATGATCAACTAGATGCTTGTCATGCCTGGCCTTGTACTTGGCCTAGCTCTTCTCCAACTGTTCTTGAACTTCCTGTTGTACTGCTTGGATTCTCTGAATGAACTTTAAAGCTTTATCTGTGTCATGATGTCCATCCACTATATCTTTGTCAAAAGAGAAGTCCATCGGTGTTTCTGGCAGATAACCAAAACAAGTTTCAAAAGGAGATCTTTTCGTGGAAGAATGAACTGCATGATTGTAAGCATGTTGTATATACTGCAACTGCTCATCCCAAAGTTTAGGATGTTTACTACAATGTCCTCTGAGCAGCTGAACCACTGTTTTGTTCACTACCTCTGTTTGCCCATCGGTCTGTGGATGAAAAGTTGTAATTTTCTTTAGTTTGGTATCCATAAGCTCCCATAAAGTTGACCAAAATTTTTCCAAGAACCGGGAATCTTGATCAGATATAATAGACATGGGCAACCCAAAATGTACCCAAACATTTTGAAAGAATAAAAGGGCTGTTTGTTCAGCAGTGATCTTGTTTTTACATGGCATTAAGATACACATCTTGCTGAATCTATCCACAACAACATATAGGTAATCATGCCCTTTTCTAGACATAGGTAGTCCTCCTACAAAGTCCATAGAAATACTTTCCCAAGGACGAGAAGAAACTGGAAGAGGAGTGTACAAACCCAATTTCCTATTGCTAGGCTTACTTGTTGCACACATAACACAACCCCTTGTATATTTAGCTACAGTTTCTTGCATTTGAGGCCAATAACAATGATTCTGCAATACAGACAATGTCTTACTTACTCCAAAATGTCCTGCAATCAATGAACTATGTGCTTCTCGAACCACATGCACTCTCTCTTTTTCTGGAATACAGAGTTTACCAAGATGATACAAGAGTTGATTATGCACATAATAGTTCTCTTCCTGTTTACCATGTATTAGTGATGCATATACTTTCTAAAAATCTTTATCTTCTGAATACTATTCAATATAACTTTCATGTGTTAATGAACTATTTTGAAGAATGATTGAAGCATTTGTAGGAGGCCTTGATAACATGTCTGCTAACTTATTATGAATTCCCTTTTTGTACTTAATTATGAGATGAAACTGTTGTAAGAATCCCATCCATCTTAAATGCCTACTTTGTTGTATTTTAGTTTGAGATTGTAAATATTGAAGTGGCTGGTGATCAGTGTGTATGACTGTTTCTTTTCCCATGATATAATGTTTCCACTTCTTCACACTCTGTACTAAATCATACAATTATTTGTCATAGGTAGGATAGTTACTTACAGAAGTAGAGAATGTCTCTGAATGGTAACAAACTGGCTTCCTTCCTTGCATCAAAACTGCTCCCATGGCAAACCCGCTGGCATCGGTTTCAATCTCAAATGGCTGCTGCAAATCTGGCAATGTCAGAACTAGTGCTGTGCTAATTTTTTCCTTCAAAGTGTCGAAGGCTCTCTGATGCTTGCCTCCCCACTAGAAAATTTCTTTAACGCTTGTTAATGCATGTAATGGAGCAGCAATGGAAGAAAATCCAGAAATGAATTTCTTCCAATACTGAACCGCACCCAGAAAACTTCTGATTTCAGTAAAGGTGTTAGGCCATGGCTAGTTTACAATGACAACAACCTTGGCTAGGTCCACTCGCAGGTGGCCTCCTCCAATAATATGGCCTAGATATACTAACGAAGTTTTAGCAAATTCACATTTAGACATTTTTACATAAAGCTTTTCCTTTCTTAGTACATCTAAAATTTTCTTCACATGGACAATGTGCTCTTCCCAAGTCTTGCTAAACACAAGGATATCATCTAGATATACAATTACAAAATCATCAATGAATGAATGAAAGACATCATTCATGACCCGCATGAAAGTAGCAGGTGCGTTACAAAGCCCAAAAGGCATTACGAGCCATTCATACAAACCATGTTTCATTTTAAAAGCTGTTTTCCAAGCATCATGCTCAGCAACACGGATTTGATGATACCCACTACGCAGATCCAATTTTGTAAAATAAGTTGCATGTTTCAACTGATCAAGCAAATCATCAATGCGAGGAAGAGGATACCTGTTTTTAATGGTGATTTTGTTAAGGGCCCTGTAGTCGATACACATCCTCCATGACCCATCCTTCTTGGGAACCAAGACTATAGGAGAGCCGCAAGAAGAAGTACTGGGTTGGATGACCCCCTTCTCAATCAGCTCCTGAACATGCTTCTTGATTTCCTCATTCGGCATTACAGACATCTGGTACATGGCTATGTTCAGGAGTGGCACATCCTGCTGCAAATGTATCTCATGTTGAATCTCTCTCTTCGGTGGTAACCCCTTTGGATCTTAAAAAAAATCATCATACTCAGAAATGATGTTAATCAGTTCAGATTTATGCTTAGGGTCACATTCTTCAAAAGATTTAGAGACTTTGTCATTTTTCATCTTAACCATCATCAACACAAAATTCTTACTAGCATTTACCAACCTCTTCATTTGTCCTGCAGAGACTATTGCTATATTGGTTTTTATCTTATGTGCTCGTACAATATATTCCATACCCTCTTTAAAAAGATGATACTTATTCTGCTGTCTATAAAATACTACTTTCCGGTCATACAAATATGGACTCCCAAGTACAATTCCACAAATGTCAGGTGGTACTACATCTAGTTCTACCTCATCCCTAAACTTTTCAATAATTGCAAATTTTAATATACATTTCCTTGTAACTTGAAATCGTGTATCATTAGTAACCCAACCTAGAGGATAGGGCTTTCCATGAGGCACAGTAACTAAATGCAGTTTCTTAACCACTTCTTCTAATATCAGATTTACTTGTGAACCGCTATCAAACAATGTATCAATCTTTGTGTGATTTGTAATGACACGAACATGAAACAATACACTTCTATCTTTATCATTTTTCTTAGAAGTAGATGGCAGACTTGTACTTGCACTAGAACTTGATTTTGCATCAATGGGAAGTGAGATACTTTTATCCTTACCTTGGATTCCGACAGCTGTAACCTTTGTTTCATCACCTGAGTCGGATCCTAAGTCCTGAATAACTACTACAATAGCTTTTGCTTTGCCGTTATCTTTGTTTCCTCTGTAATTCTTTGGCCTTAACTCCGGATGAAGTTTCCAACACTTAGAGACATCATGTCCCTTCTAACAATGCGAACACGTAGGCTAGCTTTTCACCCTCTTTCTTAATAGTAGCCATCTTCTTTTTCCCCTGATCCTTACCTCTCGATTTGCTGTCAAAGGATTTCTTCACAAAAGTATCATTAGCATGATTACCCCTAGCTTCTAAATGTGTAGGTTGAACACATACATCATCCAAAGTACTGGGGTTAAACATCAACAAGGTATGTCGCAGGTAAGAATGCATACCACCAATGTAATTAAGAAGAGTCTCCTGAGTGTCTAATGCAACATTAAATGCAATAGCCCTCTTCCTAAATTCATGAGTATATTCTTGAATGCTTTGTCCTTTAGCTTGTCTAAAAGTTTTCCAGCTCATTATTAATTGCTGCATATGACCTAAAGGATAAAATTTCTTCCTTAATACTTCAATGAATTCATTCCAAATTGAATTAATTTTACCATTCTTTCGAAGATCTTGCTAAATATTGCTCTCCCACCAAGTAAGAGCCATTCCACTCATTCTCAAAGTGGCCAACTGAATCCTGGAAGGGTCATCAGTAATGCCCTGCACCCTGCAATATACTTCAAGCTGCTTGATCCAATTGTCTAACTTTTCAGCATCTAAATCTCCATTATAAATTGGCAATTCAAACTTAACATCCAATTTGAAATAAGGCATATTAGAATTTGCATTAGCATTATGTGAATGAGAAGCATGAGAAGAAGAGAAAATTTGAGTAGTATCAAGAGCATCACCATCACCTCCTACTCCTTTACCCTTTTCTTCCTTCTTTACTTCTGCATCTTTGGATGAAGATCCTTCTTCTTTCTTCTTCCTTTCTGCTTGCACATCGAGTAGAATTTCCATCATGGCTTTCATGCTCATAAAAGCCTCCAAAAACTCAGTTTCAGAAATAACAGGTTTTTCCCGTTCTGTATGTCCTTCTTCTTCCACTCGTGGAGAAGACATGGTTCTTGAGAATGTTCTCCTTGAGCCAATCTCAGGATCTTTTTCAACTAATTATCCTTCACCACGCTTTAACCTGGATCTGGTAAGAATTCACAAACTTGCACAAGCAGTCAACCAGCTTTGATACCAAAATATGGTCTGTCGAACCTCAACTTGTGTGCATTAAAAGTTTGTGTTAAGAGAATGCGTTCAACAGGTTAATAATTGGAACAGCATTAACAGAAATTAAATACTAAAAACAGATGGAAAACGAACTGATAAACAAATATAAAGAAGCACAGAATCAGAGCGTCACAAACAGAAGTTGATAACGGAGTTCACCCCCTCCACTGGGCTGCGTCTCCGGGTCCCTCTCCAATAGGTACCGATCCAATTAATCTCTTTAAAATGGTACAAAAACGGTTCTGGAATCAACTTCAGCAACTGTAAACAGAATGCTGTACAAAGTCTTTAAGACCTCTCTTCTCAAAATTACAATTAGCCTTCAAAAGACAAAGAAAGCTAAATTATAATAGAGAATGTCGACCAAAAAGAAACAGCATCTGCCCAACTCACAGCAACTCCCAAAGCTTCTCATATACAGAGAAAATGAAGCTCTATACAATCTGAATTTCCCTTCAGCAAGCGTCCTCTGAAATGTGGCCAGAGTCGCTATTTAAGCGTTCAGTCGGAGGACAAGTAACGGGTTCCCCCCCTCTGCTACAGCTGTTATCTTCTTTATTATCATTACAGCCATATGCTAAACTGAATCATGCCATCCTGCCAAGTCACAGCCTAAGCGTTATGTTACCACGACGTTCCAGATATCCAAAACGTTGCAACCACTCTATGCACATGTGTCGACTCACCACACGCTGTCATGACTTGCAACTGGGCTATGCCACACAACATAACCGTTTGGTGTCACCACCAACTTCACAACATCAAAATGTCGTGGCATATAAGGACTTCTCCGAACCATGCGATGTTCAACTTGACGGTGCTACAATTGTGCGGCTCTTGCGCAACTGCGCGGCTCTTGCACAACTGCGTGGTTCTTGCGCAACTGCGCGGCTCTTGTGTAACTGCGCTCAACTGTCCTGCGCATGTGCAACTACGCAGCTCATGCGCAACTGTGCTGCGCAGTCCATGCGCTGACTGCACGGCTGTGCCACAAATTTAGCATATAGATTAATAGCTATTGTACCATATTGGATCAATGTTACTTGAAGATTAATAATCCACTGGATCACATTCCCTCAGATCGTCCCACCTCTCCTTCCATCCATCCTTTCAACCAACCTACGCTTGATCCATCCCCCATTACTACACTCACTCCTTCCACCCACATCACTCCTAATATCCTCCCGACCTCCTACACAAACTTTCCTCCACCATCCAACGCACATTCCCCCACATAGTCTCTTTCTCCCACCACTCCCCATTGCTGCACTTTCCTTGTGTACTTCCCCTGCACTCCCTCAACCTCTCTCTACAAACATACCTTCACAGTCACCCATCGTGTGATCACTTCTTTTCACACGCACACTCTTTGTTGTTTGCTTAAACATTCACACAATGTTCCTATTCAACCCTAAAGAAAAGATCCATCATTTTTTCAAATAAAAAAAATTATTATTATTAATATTTAGTAATAATTATTATTATAATATTTATTTTAATATATATAAAGTTTATAAAAAAAACTATATACTAAACTATTTATATAGTTTATAAAAACACTAATAATAATTATTATTATTATTTACGCTGATAGGTGTTTTTTCTATGGAGGTGCATTTTGAAAATTACTGTACCTGTTTCATCATCCCTTCCACCAATCCAATGTTCACACGTGTCTTTATAATTTCCAAATCCCTGTCCTCATGATTTGCTGGCGATTTGTTGGTTCAATGTTACTCTTTCCCATACATTGTGCCACTTGTTTGCCATCAACAAAGAAGGAACCATGTGGAAATGATGGGAATTTGTCTCTCTGTCACACTCCCCAAAACCATTATCATCTCACTATTGCATGATTGATTGAATTCCTAAACACGTCTTTCAACTAACACCCATATACTAGTCAATTTAATAAAGGGTGTGGGATCCAGGATCCTTAAAATTGGTTTCTTTGGCTATGGAAACTTAACGAATATTATGCTCGCAGTAAATAAATTCAGTCTTAGAATGAACCTTTCCATGGCAGATGGGTCAGTTTTAAAGATTTTAATGTAGCCACATATGCATCGGCCATGGAAGGTAATCATTTTGATTCTGTTTAGCGGATATTTTTTATGTGTTTTAAAATATGTGTTGGGACTGAGAATGGGAGTTGAATCATCATGGAGAATGACTATGCACTGCCAGTCAATATCACCTGTCAATTTCCCTTTATATATATATATATATATATTATCATCGATATTATATTATATTTTTTATGTTGGAATAACTAAATGATAGATTGATACCTGATCAGACAAAATATTCCAGGATAATGCATGTAGTGTTGAAAATGAATATCATAGGGTACAATATATGGAGATACTATTGAAAACAATTCCCTTCTTTGAAACTAAATCATGTTCTAATTTTCTCATAAATATGTTCTTCAAGAAGTAACTTCTAATGTGTTAGAATCGAAATGGATAATAAATGTGTCATTCTAGGGACTTAAATCCCTTGGAATCCTTTGCAGACATCATTATCTTGTTCAGTTTATTATTGAGCGATATGTTGTTTTATTTCAGCATTTGTAGCCACACACTTAGCATGCTTTCCAAATGAATTGCTATAAAAAAATCATATATGCCTCACAAGTCTTCCTTGCACTGTTGAATACCGTTGATGCAATGGGATCTTTATCTAAAGTCAAAATCATACTCTACCGTCAATATTTCTTTATTAAAATATTATCATCTAGTGATCTATTTTATTACAATCTCATGCTAAAAATTCTATGAGAGTAATCAAAATCTCTATTTTGTGAAAATTGCGTGCTAATAAGTCTTTCTGGGTAATCAATTTATCTATTTTGTGTTGAGAAGCTTATCTATGTTTTTATCAAGCAATGCCATGAATCTACTTTTGTGGGAAATTATTGTATTTTTCACTCTTTCATTTGGAATATTTTGGAATTGGTTATCAAATATTTATTATATAATAACATAACATCTTCTAGTTATTTTTTTAAAAATATGTGCAAAATATTTGGACATGGATAACTTTTACTTGATGTTGCTTTATCAACACTCTGTTATGTAGTGTCGTGTTATGTGAGGTTTCCTCTGGCTCATTCATAGGTGCTTCAGTTGAATCTCTTTGTGTGTGTTTCATGCATGAAAGGTCAAGAAATGTATATCACATCATGAAGAGTACATCTCCTCTAGGTTGTTGCATTGATGCTATTATGAAAACATGAACTCTTCAATTGCAAAGTAAGAAAGTTGAGCTTCATGTTCCACCTAAAAAAATTGTTTGATAAGTGAAAGCATTTATTTTATGTTCAATCAATGCACAAAATCTCAAAGCGAAGACTTGTTTTGGGATCACAGTACAGGTTATCTGGAATTTTGATCAATTTTGATCACTCCTAATCTTTCATCTATTACGCCTAATAAAAAAATTAAGACTTCCAATATGGATATGTACAGTAAATAGCTCAATAATATTTGTGGGTGCAACAACATTTAGAAGAGAGAGGAGCATCGAAACACTATTAGCTTCACCTTCTACTTCAATTGGAAAAAATAACATCATCTTCAGCTTCAATTGGTAGCCCACAAATACAATTCACTGCTCCATCATTAACTGCTCAACCCACAAGGGTAAGAATTAGATCAATGAAATTCATATTCGAGTTTAAGTTATTTTTGTTTCTCTTTTGCTATGAAACAAAGTACTAGGATATAGATTTTGTTTTGTATTAGGTCAACATCTATTCTACTGTGCTCAAATATTAGGTCAAACAATGCCTATTGTACCATGTTTGAAAATGAAATTTGCGGCATTTGAATGCAATTCAGCTTCTAGGGCGAAAAGAGCAAGCATCGTGTTTAGTGAATGACCTGCGATTACATTCATGTATGGTGAGAACAGATTTCATGGTGGCAGAAGGCACGAACAACTGTGAATGCTAGCATAGTCATGGATTGCTCGCAAGTGATAATTGGGTAGCTGGAAAGAAATGTGCCTAGGCACCCAATTACAGTTTTGATTCCAATGAAAAAGGGAGGCTTTGGTACATCGGGAAATCAACACCCCTCAACATCTTATCCTTAAATATTGTGATTAATTCTACTTCGAGTAGATCTCAGGGATTAACAATAACTTATTTCCCAAATAATTTTATATCACAAAGTTTTGTCACGGCTTTCAAATTCCAAATTATATCACAAATATATTTTAATAAAAATAATATGAAATGTGTATTATGTTATATTATTTATTTATAATGCTATTTTTCCAATATTATTACTTTTTTTTTTTAAATTTAATATATGTAAATATATATTTTAATCATTCTTTAAATTAAATTTAAATTTAGAATTTAAATTTATAATTTAACAATTTCTGTATTAAATTTAAATTAATTTCAACTTCAATAAGTTCAAAATTAATAGGAATTATGATTTTATATATTATAATTAATCATATTAAATTTGAATTTAATAACATTAGTACTATATAAATTAAATAACATTACTTAATTAATTTAGTTTAGTAATATTTAGTAATAAATAACATTAATTAATTAATATCATTATTTAATAACTTTATTTATATTACCTCAAATTTTGACTTTATATATTTAATTACGGTTAAAACCAAAAAATTATGTATTGTCCATGTATTATATCATGAATTTATTATTAAATTACGTTTGCATTGACCGGATTTCAATTTTCTTAAATGCTAATTAAGATTTTTTTATTTAAATTAATTGCAATATTAGCAAAATATTATTGATTACATCCATATATCTATGAACATAAATCTATGATGGATACATTCTACTAGTGACACCAATGTTTGTATGCTCACCCTCTCTAGAAGTTGGTGAAGTCTTATTGTAACCCCCCTATCCATTATTGTTTTGGTGTAGGCTCTTCTTCATTTTTTGGATACTATGTCTAGTGGGCAGATGTATCATTTTTCTTTGTTACTATGGTGATATATTTAGTAATTCATTTTTTTCATATTTATTGGCTCTCTATCTATGGCCTCATGTTTTCATATTTAGGTAGAATGAAAATCAAGGGCTCTCTTTTAAAATTATTCTTCTAGAAAACATTGATGGAAGAATGGCCAATTTAGGCCTTGTTTCTTGAAATGTTCAAAATACCTTTTCAATAGATTGTAGAGTTGAAAAGTACTAGAATTTAATTTATGGAAGTCAATTTTGTTCCCATCTACCAATATTAAAAAAAAAATTATAGTATAAATCGTATTAGTGATGTGCTCTTTTAATTTGTAATTATCTCCAAATTTGGCCATCTGATAAGCTACCTCCATTAGAACTAATATATCCATAAGGTGCTTGCACGGGGGCTTAACTTTTTGGCCAATATCCTATCACGTTAGTTCATATTGTGGGTTTTAAAATTATCAAAAATCGAACCAATATATTGCAGGTATTGGGGGTATGAGGGGTTTAAGGTGGGGGTGGGTAGGGTGGTTTATAAGGATTGAGGTATAAAAAGGGGTGGGTAGGAGGTTTTAAGTATTGGGAGGGGGTTTCAACAAAAAGAGTTTGGGTCAATATCTCTCGAAATTAAGGGTATTCTTTAATATCCCACGATCGCACGTGCTATGTGAGAGGTTCACTAAGTGAAGTCCCCGTGGGTGCTTGTTATATTTTTATCATTCAAGCTAGCATTATGATCTTAGGATTTTTATCTGAGAGAATAACATGCACCACAATAAACACAAAAGACAAAAGACACAAATAATTTTCCTCGGGGAAACCATAAAGGAGAAAACCCTGCAACTTCCTCAGAGATAGAATCAACACCAAAAGTAAAACCCGAAAACATAAATATGATCTCTCGATAGTAGCAGTCTCTCTCTTATCCCAACAACTTCTCTCTCTCACTCATGTGCCCCAATGAGTGAGTGTGTGTGTGATAAATAGAGAGGCTCACTCTCTATTTATATTTTTTCGTTCACTTGAAACCCACTCCAACATGTCATCCTCACTTAACAATTACTTACTAGAGCTGACATCTCTAGGAGTGTCTAATAATCCTAGTGCCCCACAACTTGTGGGAACTTTTCCCTCTGATAAATAAGGAGGGTTAACCTTGATTTAGATGGTGGGGACTATTTCCCCAACTTATAATAACTCACCTAGGGTCAACCTCTCTAGGATAGTCTAATAACCCTAGGGCCCCATAACTACGGGGACTTTAACCCTTGAACAATAGAAGCGTTACCCACAATGACTTGACATGACTTGTTCACATTATAGAAACTCCCGATAGGAACATCGGGGAATTACATGACTCAAATACATTACAGATACTTCCTTGAATAAAAATCAGGGTAGAATATATGAAATATACAAGTGAATACATTTCAAAGTTACAATTACATCAACACTCCCTCTTAACTAGGAAGGTATTCTCTTGACACAATTTGTCAACAAAATTATTCTTCTCTGTATCATATAGATCATCATTGAGTTCTCGTCATCTTTAAGTCATCTTCATCTGGATCTGAATCATCACTCGATCTGGATCATCATCACTGGATCTAGATCATCACTAGATATGGATCATCATCACTGGATCTAGATCATCACTCGATCTGAATCGTCATCACTGGATCTGGATCATCAATTGATCTAGATCATCACTGCTGGATAATCATCATGGGTGCTATCTCATGATTCTTCTCGTCACAAGAATTTCTATAGAGCCAGCCCTTTTTCATGATGGTTATAGGCCTAGCCTCCATGTAGGTATTTTCTAGCACTTATATCTTAACCTAAGTTAGAATGGCTCACCCAACACTTATATATAATCATGTAGGAACACATCCCACAACCCTGTCAGAAAGGCCGAGCACTCACATCTGACAACCAATGTCAGAAATGCTCAACACTTACATTTGGCCATGCAAGTAACCAATCCTCCATGCCAAAAGGCTCTGCACTTACATCTAACAACCAATGTTAGAAAGGCTCAACACTCATATCTGACAACCAATGTCAGAAAGGTTCAGCACTTATGTTCGACCATGCGAGGAACCAATCCTCCATGCTGAAAGGGCTCTGCACTTACATATGACAACCAATGTTAGAAAGGCTCTACACTCACATCTGATCATGTAGGAACCAATCCTACACTCACATCAGAATGGCCCTCAGTCCTATACTGAGCTTTCTTGGTAACTGACCAGGTGCCTCCATTCCAAGAATGGCATTTAACGCTTATATTTGATCATGTAGGAACCAATCCTATAGTCACATCAAAATGGCTCAGCACTCACATCTGACCATGGAAGGAACCAATCCTCTCACCATGTCAGAATGGTCCTAGGTCTCATCATTTCCCCTTGGAGGGAACCTCGATCTGGAGAACACCAAGCTTCTCCCTGAAGTACTCAAACTTCACTTTGGCCATTTCTAGCATAGAATCACATCAGGGCTACTTACATTCAAGGATAACCTATGAGCTTTTCCAGGACCGATTACATCCGAGGATAGCCTACAAGACCGTTTATGTCTAAGAAACCTACGAGATTCGCTAGGATTTATGCTTAGAAAACCTATCTCATCAGCTATGCTAGAAATTCATCTTTCGAGAGATCTCAATCTGGATCACTACTCCTCTCTGCATCATGTAAGAAATGCAAGTCAAATCAACCAAATCAAATAGTAGTTTTCAAAAGAAACATACTACCTCCCAAATAGCAAGTGGCAACATCTTTTGCCTTAGATGTACTCAGCACCATGCAGGACTCCATCCTGCCAAACCAAAAGATCACACTTGATCCCATAATAAAGTAGCACCTTGAAGTGCTCTTCCTATCAATGGCACTACCTGCCCAATATGAATCCACATAACCTTCTAGATTAATCTTCTAATTCACCTCATACTTGAGCCCATAATCAACTGTACCCCTCAGGTACCTCAAAATATGCTTTGCAGCAATCAAGTGAACATGTCTTAATCTGTTCACAACAAAGCAAATATCTCGTCTCGAATACATCATGGCATCAACCGAATATGATGAAGCAACACTCAATAGCTTCAGGTTTGATGCCATAGGTGTGGTCATGGCCTTACGGTCCATCATCCTGAACCTCTTCAGTATCTCTACTGCATACTTCCCTTACCCAAGGGAGATTCTATCTGCATTCTGCCACACCTCCATGACTAGAAAATAGTGCATCGACACATGACAGGAGCATCACTGGTCTTCTACTTTCAACCTTGAAACAAAGGTCAAAATATTCTTTACTCTCAGTAAAGACTAGATTCATCAGTAATCTATCCATCCTGTCAAACCTTGATATCTTCTACAGTCACTCCCTCTGAAGCGAAGCATCATACTCCCTCTGTCTTCCATACTCTATGCACTGAAACATTCTATACCGGAGTGGCAAGTGGCTTCCTATGCTACTAATATTCTATGTATCCATCTAGGATCACTGGATACCAATATCCTCTATTTTGAACCTTTTCAAAAGTTCTTCTCGCACCCATCTGAGCTTGTCATCCTCTATAGGATTTCATCTTCAACCTTGTAGAAAAGGTTAAAATCTTCATCAATCTCATCATGTATTTGTTATCCCATGGGTGTCTTCTGAAGTCATACAAGTCCTTCTTTCATTTTCACACATGATTCTTCTTGTCATGTGTCTCAACTCCCACTAGATGCAAATGTCTCTTTGTAGTCTATGCCCTCTTTTCGTGAGAAGCCTCGTGCTACAAAACATGCCTTGTATCCCACAATGTTTCCATCTACTACATGATGGAACTACAAACTTCCCTTCATGTATCAATACTACATCCTAGACATCATTCTTCTTGAACTGGTCTTCCCTTTCTTCTTGGTTACTTCTTCATAGCTGGAAGGTTCTACATGAATAATGTCGCTGCATTCGTGATATTATTATTCATCTTGAACTGGCATCACTTGTTCTTCGGAACAAGTCTCATCCTTCTTTGCTTATAGGTGATTATGTATGCAATCTTTCCTACAAGCCAAATGCATTAGTTGTATGGTTAGAAACATTTCATAAGGTATATTCATAATGAAAAATTATTTTGCATCATGATATATGATTATGCAACTATTTTACCCAATACAAAATTCATCCATATCTCACGAAAACTTTCTAAATCCCTTCCATCTCTACCAGGACAACATTGAGATTGTGCACTAATCCAATATGTCAACAAAGAGGCTTCATTCTAGATAAGCAGTAATGGAGAGTTGTATAACACCATGAGCTACTTACCCATCACATGCATATTCGTAGTATATTGTCATTAATGCAAACATTCAATCATGCATAATACATTAACTAAATATAAACAAATGCATAACAAAACAATATCATGAAATGACAATTGAATACTTATCTTTATTTGTTTCATGGGTAGACTCCTTCTTGAGCCTTCAGCTTCATCAACTTATTCATTCATAATAGCATCATTTCTTATCCAAATGCTAAGATGGATAGGAGGTTCTTTAAGAGTTGATTTCTTCATATTCCTCATTGCTTGAAGGATCTTCTTTAGATGGTGAGATCTTGATCTTCAGTTTCTCCCATCTTCTCTTCTCTTCTTATGAGTCGAGCTTATTCTTCTTCCTAGAGTCTGCTGAAAGTAATCACTTCCTTCTGGAACACATTCCTTGAATGAATGAATCCCATGATCCTAGGAGGCCATTCAAGGTGGCTATCATCACTTATACATTCTCCACTTCTTCTTCTACTGCTACAAGTTGTTCTTTGGTTTGAGAGACCCTTGTGAAGTATGATAGTACGGTATCTGCATTCTAGATATTTACATTCTTAAATTGGTTTCTTAAGGTCATATACCAATTTATGTTCTTCCCTTCAAATATCTTGGTTAAGGAATCAAACATCTCTTTCGGTGTCTTTAGGGAAGACACTTGTGGTACAAGGTGATCCATGATTGAATCAACAGTGATCTTCTTGGCCTTGACCGAGTTCTTCTTGTGTAAGGCTTTTATCCTCATCTCCCTCTGGAACTAGAACCTCTCTACTTCATTTTCTTCAAAGAGATCATATACTTCCATGCTTGGAAGTTGTCAACTTCACCAAGATTATTATCAAGCTGATGTGATAGATCACTTTGAAATGAGAACCTCAAATGAAAATAGCAAAAGATTAGATCTTACCAATTTGAGGTGTCTGTCCTAGTTCCGAAGCTGTTTGATCTAGGGTTTGTTAGAGAAACCTTAATTTTCAAAAATTGGAATATTTTAGATATGATTGGATAGAAAGATAGATATATTCAAATTGAGTTGTCCAATGTACTCCTTTTCTAAAAACAGTGGAGGGAAGCTCCCGAAACAGGAAGCCATAGTTTTCCAATTTCTGCTGCAAAAATGCCTGATACTGTTTCTACGGTATCTCCAAAATTACTACTCTTGTGTGTCTGAAACTTTGCACTAGGTACCCTTGCTTGTCCCTATTAAAAAACCATAGGTTTCATCAGAATTAGTTTCACCAATTGGGACTTATGATCATTTTCCCAAGGTGACATGTTACAGGACTATTCAAAATAGCGAAGTTGTACGGAATTCCACATGTAATTATTTCATATTATAGCTTTGAAACTTGGACCACAGAAATTAAAGTCTGTTCCCTTTCTGGAACATATTCAAAAATTTCATTTGGACATTTGTATCCCAAGATATAGCAATTCTCCCAAGGTGTCCTATTTAGGGATGAATCCCGGAAGAGGATGGAAGCCTAACTTGGAGGGATCATATCTCCCAGAATATAGTGAATATGAGGCTGAATTTTGTATACAGTGTAAATCACGATTTTGTATTCAACTTGGGAAACTTTTAGCTCCTGATCCTTCTCCAATCCCTAGATATATTGAATCTACCAAAACTTATTAGTTTTTGTATTTTAGGGTTTTTCCAGCTCGGGGTCAAACTAGGGTTTGACTTCTCCATAGTTTTACCCAACCAAAAATCTTGAACCAGGTCTCTAAACTTTGATTTTGATGAGGAGAGCAATCCTATGATAGGATCACTAAAAAATTACTCTTTTGTAAGAAGCCCTAATTTTCCACACCAAAAACTGAAAATGCTCGAAATCGAATTTCGCTTCGACAGAAAGATGCACCCTTCAATGGAGAGTCGGCCTAGCATACTTTTGCTAATGAATTGTGGAGAGAAAAAGTAATAATCCCTAGCATCTGTAGTTGCACAATGTCTTCTTCTCAGGTTAGCTCTGATACCATGTTATATTTTTATCTTTCAAGCTAGCATTATTATCTTAGGATCTTTAACTGAGAGAATAACATGCATAGCAATAAACACAAGAGAAAAGAGACACAAAGAATTTTCCTTGGGGAAACCAGAAAGGAGAAAACCCCACAACTTCCTTAGAGATAGAATCAGCACCAAAAGTAAAACCTGAAAACATAAAGATGATCTCCCGACAGCAACAGCCTCTCTCTTGTCCCAGCAACTTCTCTCTCTCACTCATGTTCCCCAGTGAGCTAGTGTGTGTGTGATAAATAGAGAGGCTCACTCTTTATTTATATTCTTTCATTCACTTTAAATCCACTCCAACATGTCGGTTTCACTTAACAATTACTTACTAGAGCCGACATCTCTAGGAGTGTCTAATAATGCTAGTGCCCCACAGCTTGTGGGGACTTTTCCCTTTGATCAACAAGGAGGGTTAATCGTGACTTAGATGGTGGGGAATATTTCCCCAACATACAATAACTCACCTAGTGTTAACTTCTCTAGGATAGTCTAATAACCCTAGGGCCCCACAACTGCGGGGACTTTAACCCTTGAACAATAGGAGGGTTACCCATAATGACTTGACATGACTTGTTCACATTATAGAAACTCCCGATAGTAACATCAGGGAATTACATGACTCAAATACATTACAGATACTTTCTAGAATAAACATCGAGGTACAATATATGAAATATACAAGTGAATACATTCCAAAGTTACAACTACATCAACAGTGCTTAGGCAAGATATGAGGAGATGAAGTTTTCCCACAGAAAATATCTAATTTCGGACATGTATTACTAGTCTTTGATTAGTTTTAGCACATCCATAGATTTCTCAAATAATATCAGGCAAAGTTTCTCAAAGACAATCTCACAAAGAGGAGCTAAGAAAACCACATGGATATATTGATAATGCTATGAATACTTTATCTTCACAACTCATGATAGTGAATCGAAAGAAATGGAAGAGAAGGATTCTAGATATCACCCATATATAGGAAGGCACTTATGGCACATATCGCATCCAATAAAAATTCTTCCATGTGAGATTCAAGAGATTTTGAATTTGGGCTCTCCGAACATTTTTTGGCATACACGTTCAAATTTATTGACAATATTTCATTTCTTCCTAGTTAAATGCATCCCCTCTTGTTCAACACTTAATGTGCTAAGGGAAACCAACTCTCATGTAGATAAGAATAGTCCTTTCTTCCATACAAAATGGTTCCCAGCATGACCACATTCCTCACAGGCTCTTGCAAGTTAGAGGTTGGATAGTGAGAGGTTGAATAAAAAATTCAAGGTTGTTTTTGAAATGTTCCCTCTTCCCACCATGTCTTTATTACTTTCACTGGGTCATGCTTGTAATAAAATTCCTACAAAAATTATGTGTCCAACATTATCTCAAGGGATGGAATCTTGTAAATGGTCTTGAGAGTGTGCAGGGCATATTGCTCAATCCTTGTCCAATTATCCAAGTATACGTTCATTTCCTTGGTGTTCTCCCTTTTAATGAACCACTACACCACATCTGAATAGGGGAGAACAACCTATGGTCAGGTTTCAATTATGTGTGGCCGAGTTAGATGTACCTTGTAGTTCATATGGATGGAATCAATTATTTCCTTCAAAAGCGTGTCAAAAGGAAACTCTGGTGATAGATGTGCTCGATGATATGTTTCAAAAATATTGTCAAATTTATAATCAAATGGAATGTCAATATTGGGAGATGTGTGATTGAAATATTGATTAGATTCATGTGTGGAATATTTTTAGCTTCTTTATTTTATACATGCTTCCCTTATTTGGGGTCATTTTTACAAATATGTGCTTCCACAAACACTATACAAGAAATTGTTAATAATTATTCAAGAAACTAATCACTCATTTAAAGTAGGTTACAAATACAAGTTCAAAGAATTATTTCAACATTGAAATACACCTTTCAACTCAAAATATTATTGTTTTAAATGAAAGGAAAACTAATCCAATAGATTGCTCATGCTCGTTGTTGTGATCTTACATTCTCTTCCACCATTTAGTAAGATAAGTTAAGAAACACAATGCCAGCTGCAACCAATAAGCACTAAGCCAAGAAACTTAGACTTAATGATATTGTAATATTGAGAAAAGTGAGTGAAGCCAATGCTTCCTTGTATTCATTTTGTTATAAAGATGTTATTCAATCATCTTGGCTCTCATCCAGCAATCGATCTTTAGATTCCTCGAGAAATAATGACTTGAATTAAGAGATCTCGACTACCAAATTTGGAACTAAATATCTCCATGAAAAACTATATGAGTTGAAGTTTTTCATCTCACTAAATGAAATTGATTTGATGGATTAATATAAGGCCCGATATTTTGAAGACTCTACCGTTACATAGAAAAACAATTGCTCTATGAATGGGTAGGGGCCCACGCAATATAGTAAGGTGGCCAATAAGAAAAAAGTAGTACAGAATCCAAAAAAAACTTTGAGAGGATGAACACAACACAAGCATGCTTGACTTATTAGATGAGTTAAATATTAGATTTAAGAGGGGAAAGGGAGATCTAACACCGGAAATTAACTCCAAAAATTAACTCAAAGAGGGACATAGTACAATTTTAGAGAGGAAAAGTTGGTTCATTAGAGGAAATTTCAACTCTAAATGGGCCTCCTAAGGAAAATTAATAAAGTAATAGTTAAAATAATAAAATAATATTTATTAATTTTGGAGGAAGAAAAGAAAAAACTACTTTTTTGTTTGTATGTTCGACATATCTCCCTGTGTTTTTACTCAAATTTTGATTGGGAGAGCACGTTGGATGCGTAATTAAATTCTGAATCCAACGAATTTCCACTCGACATATTTTTGTGGGGCCCTGATACCCCAAAAACAAGAAATAGCTAAAATAAACGTGATGTTGATGTAATCATCACGTTTTTCCAGGTATTTCTTTTTTGGGGGTAGTGCGACCCGTCAAAACTGTGCCGAGTGGCTACTCATTGGATGTAGAATTTAATTCAGCATCCAACGAGCTCTCCTCATCAAAATTTTAGTAAAAAAACAGGGAGATATGTCGAAAATATGGACAACAAATGTAGTTTTTTTTATGATACATATCCCCAAATTTATATTAAATTTTTTTTAAGAGGTGCTCCCCTTTTTAATTTTAAAGCATTTTTATTAGCTAATACATTATGACATGAAATTTGTATTATTTTTGAAAGGCCCAATTTAAATTGAAATTTCCTCTAATTCCCAATAAAAACAAGCTTTGTATGTTTTCCAAAATTTGATGCAAACAAAAGAGGATGACAATGAGAGGGAAAGCGAACAAATTAATTAGGACTTTAAGATATTAACTTGTAGGTGATTAGAGTAATTCAATAAGGGTTTATATAATGTTTTACTAAGGTATTAAATGAGGTAAAAGATCCAACTAACTAAGGTTAATTAACCAATAATTCCTTTAATGAGCTATAAACCCTTGTGCTAAAGAAGAAAGAGAGCTAGAAACCCTTGTGCTAGAAATAAAAAAGGAATAAGGAAGAGAACTATCTTTGACTTCACTGTTTTAGATGTTGAATCTCCTTAGGTTCAAGTAGAGAGTTGAAATCCTCCAAGAGTGATCCATGGCACATAAATGCACATTGATCATCTCCAAATGCATGCAAGATAAGTCTTATCCATTTGTTTAGGAATACCTAAAAAATGGCCTTGGAGGAAAAATGAATAGAGAAAACCCTCTTCAATCGATTAAAAATGAATTGAACTCCTTTCTAAACAATAAACATAAGAACCAATTTCAGCTCAATTCTGATATACTTTAGAAGATAAAATGGATCAAACCACTTTTTGGGTGTTTGTTAAGGAAGTTAAATAAATTTATTTATTTATTCCTCAAGGAGTGAAAAGTGGGAATCTATACCTTGCATTGTACTTATTGTTTTAATAATGAGAATGTGCCCATTGTATTTTCGACATTTTCTTTAGATATGTAGCAAAAAAGAGACCCCATTCTCTATTATCAGAACTACATCTTCATGCTTCACTAGTAAATTTTGGGCCAGCCTAAACAATAGACAATAAATAAGAGATTTCCCAAAGTCATTCTTAATGCTCTAGGTTTCATACTAGTCATATAAATAGGTTTTTTAAGTAAATTTGTTTTCGGGTAAATGAAAATATGTAGGGTGAATAGTGTGATGAACCAAGGAAATAAGAAACAATTGTATAAGGTCAACATTGAGCTTAATGGATAGGCTACCAAAATTTTTACATCGATAGCTTACTTGGTGTTAATCAATATTTAGGTCATGGCTGCATGGTTCTATTTGGTAGCATCACATCTCTTTAGTTGGTTTTATGGAGCTGTGAGCAAGCCCTCCCAAGTTTTCAAGAGCATTTGGAGCTCTAATTCGATCAAGGAAATATCTACACACGCTGACACATGTTGGCTGAAGGACACACATTATGCCTAATAAAAAACATTCATACTTTCTCAAAGGATCACTCTTGGAGGATCAAAATAGATGAAAGGTTAAGAGTGATCAAAATTGATCAAAAATCCAGGTTACCTACTCTATCGTTAACTTCTCAACTCCACAAGGGTAAGAATTAGATCAATGAAATTCATATTCGAGTTTAAGTTATTTTTGTTTCATTTCGACTATGAAACAAAGTACTAGGATACGGATCTATTTTTGTATTAGGTCAACATCTATGCTACTGTGTCTGAATATTAGGCCGAACAATGGCTATTGTACTATGTTCGAATATGAATTTTGTGGTGTTTGAATGCAATTCACCTTTCAGGGACAAACAAGCAAGAATCATGTTCAGTGAATGACCTACGATTAGATTCATGTATGGTGAGAACAGATTTCATGGTGGCAGAAGTCATAAACAACTGCAAAAAAATAATACTTGAACCCAAGACCTATTATTTAATAACTACAAAAAAACAAGACTTGACCCCAAGATCTAATATTTAATAAATCAACTTTCAACCAAGTGAGATAATATAAAAGATATGTAAAATTTGGACGGAAGGAAGTGTTATTTTCCCTTATTTTTATGGGTTTCATTGTGGGTTCCATTGTCTCTTGTATTCGATAACTCAGCATACTTTTATTCAAAAAATAGATCGATTTTTATCTACATAAAGGAATTAATATGCATTATGTATCAAACTAATATTCTTTGGGAAAACAAGGTAGGTGAATCCACAAAAAAAATTGGTCTCGATCCTAGAAAGAATAGTAGTTGATCACCAACAAAAATAACACAATGATCTCCCTATCATTATCTCGAACGATAGAGATACCCCAAAATAATCATCAGGAAATTCGAATTACTTCCTTCTCTACAAATAGGAATTCATTATCCCTGCCACCATGTTTTTTCCCTTCCCTTTAGTTATCCCAAGCATCTAGAGGACATCAGGGTCATATTGTCTAAAGTAGGATAAACACTTTGTTGAAATTGGAAGAGGAAGAAGACACGGTGTGAATCAAATTCATACTACATCAAAAAACAATCAAGAAGTAGTATGTTAATAAATCAACTAGAAATAAATATTTCAAAATCGATTTGGTTCTTAAATGGTATTAGCCTCATGAAGAGAAAGTAAGGCATACAAAGTTTCAATAATTATGGCTTGTTCCTTGTGTGACAGTTGATAAGCTTGGAGTTGGTACCTACAACTACAAAATATGAAAGGAGAAATGGATATTCTCCTAATAAATGGAAAATCATCCCTTTGAACCGCATCCATTGTAACAAAATCCATTTTTCAGTCCTCCTAGTTATTAGCATATTGAGATTTATGGTTTTGGTAACACTATATTTAATTATTCATGCTACCATAAATATGTTGTTTCAATCAATTCTTGTGCCTGGGACACCAAATGAATCAATAAAATCCCTACCTAATAATAACTGCAATCACCTCAAATCATTCACATGTCTCATACAAATAATGCTCAAAGAATTTTTGAAACCATGGTGATCAATCTATTCAAGGAAAGAAATCCCCCAAAACCTCTCTCAGCATTGGATTCAAATAGTTTTATTTCCTCATGGACCAAGGTGTTTATGATATATGTATTAATTGAATTAAAGATTTCAGATGCCGATTTGATTGAAATGTAGGAAATCAACATGACTTACTAGTGAACCAGGAGCATAGGAGAACTCATCTTGGAAATAACTTCTAAAGATGAAGGAGAAAGCAAAAAGGTATCTATGTGGTATAGACATAGTGATAGCACCATCAAAGTGACACCAATTTACAAGTGGGGAGATATATATGGTATATTCAATAATTATAACTATCCCCTTATTCTAAAATAAGAAAATGATTATTCAATGGTATACAAGAATGTGAGGAGAGAATACCTCTATAGGATCCAAAAATATCTCTTCCTTCCTTTCTTCACACATATACCATTACTTTAAGTTCGTAGGCGTGAGAATCGGTATGATACAGGAATATATTGAGGCATGGCCAGTAGATGTGAAGAAATGTTTTAAAAAATTATGGGTGAATAGAAAAAGATTCAAATCCAAATAAAATGGTTGTATCATACATAGTTCCTTCACACTTCATATTAGATAGTCTCCATGTTGATTTTTGGTTATATGGAGAAAAGGATGTATCCACTCTGCGTGAATCTTAGGTCTTAACAATGCACACAATAGTCACAATTTGCCACATTTTCAATTGAGAAGCCATTTTATCATCTACTTTGGATAAAACCATCATTCAATGCATAACCCAATTTAAGTACTTGCATATTAATTGTATATGTCCTCTCATCTCTTTGATATTATGTGTATTGAAATTCATTCCCTAATGTTAAATGGCAGTGGAAGTCATCAAAACTAGTAGAACCAACATTGCATGTGTATTGTAACAATTTATGGGAATGAAAATATGTGATAAATTACCAAATAAAATATGATGAATTTATTTGAGCTTTTTACACTCAGATCCATGACAATCCTACTCCATCCATGTCTAAAATAACCTTTTATGTGACAGAAAACATTTGTGATTGGTATCATACTAAGGAGCACAATTATCTACTGATATATTATGGATATGAACCTCCAAACATATTTCCACTCTATTTTATTGAGAAGATAGTGCTATTGGAGATTGCATATCAATATTACATAAATAGAGTGGGATCCATTCTGGAAAATAATATGAAATCCATGTGGCTCCCTTTGTCTCTAATTCCTGACAGCTATGTGATAGAGTTTTCCAGAGAGATGGAGAAGGAAGTTCCAGATCTCAAAAATATTCATTTTGGAAACAAAATATTTAATAGACAAGATCCTGAAGTAGTAGTCTATATACATTTCTTATTTTTTCTTATACTCATGAAAGAAATGCTAAAGAAGAGTTGTATCAAAATCCCGACAAAACTCTAAAAGAAGTGTCATGTAAGTTGAGAAGAGGAGAATATAGTAAAGACAAATCCTTGAAGTTAAAATGGAAAAAAGGAACCTATGAGGAAGGAACAAGAGGATGATTCCATGAAAAGTAATAAAGAACAAAGAAAAAAAGTGCAATAATAAAAGGAAAAGTCAAATAGGGTGCTAGAAGAAGCAACCAAAAATATTGAAGAAGAGATCGAAAAGAAAAGGAACTGAAGATGAATAAATTAATGTTTAGGGTTTAGTAAATGTTCTAAAGGTCCCTATGAAAACATCAACGAAGGTTTCTTCACCAGCTCAAGTACCTCCTTTTCCTATTCAAACCATCAATGGGAACTTTCCACTGGGGAAATTTGTTTTGTAAAAATTACCTCCAAAAAAGAGAAAGAAATGTAATAAATGTATTTATTTGAGTTCAACAACAACATAAAGGAAATAGTGAATAGAATATGAAAGAATTTAATATCTTAAAGAATATTAGTCAAACTTTGGTGAAGGTGATCACTAAGGTGAGCTTAATATCTCTTGTTTCAAAAGATGAAATGATGAACTTTTTAAATTATGGATTAAACATTCGTTGATTTATATGTAATTATTTTGTTATTAGTCTACATTTTGTGGGATTGTCAAATTTTTAGATGTTTAATTGTCATTGAAAAATATTTGAATGAATGGGTACTTGAATAGATTTCAAGATGCTAAGAATATGGATTTTCAAAACTAATCTATGACTTTCTGAAATTAACTTTAGTTAAGTAAAAATAAACAAAATACTAATTTGAAACATACAATTCTATGTCATGTTTATAAACGAACATAACATGGTTAATCAAAGAATTGGAAACATGTTGTCGTATGATATGACATGTATTTAGAAATGAATATAATATTGGTTGAGTCAAAGGTTTTTTTAAATATGTAATTCCATACCAAGAAGAAAGTCTATTTGATATACCAATAGTCATTGGTTAAGTAATGGATATGTTCTCATACTACAAGAACTATGGAAACTCATTGTAAATAAATGATGACCACCCATCAATCACATAGGTGATATAAGTATAAATTGGTTAAGCAATGGAAAATTTTAATTGATTATTACTTATATATCCATGTTATAAACAAACAAATTCAAACAACTTCCTAATATGACACTGGTATAGTTTGAC
>LPNX010122774.1:249508-272878 GCA_001517045.1 Pseudotsuga menziesii
ATCCACCCTCCCTCTACCCTCCTTCTCCTCCCTCCAAAGCCCTCCCTCATCCCCTCTCCCTCCACTTCTCCCCCTTCTTATCCCTCTCCTCTCCATCCTCCCTACTCCTCCTCGTCCTTTCTTCCTCTCCCTACCTCCCCCTTCTTCTCCCTCTCCTCTACATCCTCCCTACTCCTCCTCCTCCTTTCTTTTTATCCCTTCCTCCCCCTCCTCCCTCACCTATACCCTCCCTCTACCTCCTCCTCCTCTATCCCTTCTCCTCCCTCTCCCTCCTCCTCCTCCTTCCTTATCCTCTCCCTCTCCTCCTCTTCCCTTCCCAACTTCTTTATTCCTCTTATCCATACTCATCCTCCTCTCCATACCCCTACTCCCTCTCTCCTCCACCCTCCCTTTCTCCTCCACTCTTCCTCTGCCTCCTCCTCCTCTTTCACCAACCCTCCCTCCTCTCCTCTCCCTCTTCGATCCCCCCCCACCTTGTCCTACACCCAGTCCCATCCTCATCTTCATATCTCCCTCCTACACCTCCTCCCTCCTCCTCCACCCCCTCCCATCTCCTTGTCCTCCCTCCATTATCCTCCCCTTCTACCTACCCCTCCTTTCCTCCTCCCTCTCTCCTCCACTTTTCCTCCTCCTTCTCCTCTCTCTCCCACCTCAACCTCATCCCTCGTCCCTCATCCCTCCTCCGTCTACCACCTCCTCTCTCCCACACCCTCCCTCACTCCTCCTCCTCCTCCCTCCATTTTCCTCCCTCTTCCCTTGACCCTCCCTCTTCCTCTCTCCCTCCTCCATCACCTCCCTTCTCCTCCCTCTCCCTCTACTCCCATCTCCTCATCTCTCCCTCCTCCCTCCCTTACTAATTTACTCCTCCCCTTGCACCCCCTCCCTCTTCCCTTAACCCTCCCTCCACCTCCTCCTCTCTCCCTCCTCCACTGCCTCCCTTCTATTCCTTCTCCCACTACTCCCACCTCCTCCTCTCTCCCCCTCCCTCTCTCCCTTGCACTCTCCATTCCTTCTCTTCATCCACTCCTCTCCCTTCCACACCTTCTCTGCCCTTTCCCTCCTCCCTCCCCCACCCTCTGTCCCTCCTTGAACCCCTCATTTCCTCCCTCCAATCCTAATAACAAAATTGGAATGAATAGATATGTATGACATATGAAGTTGTATTTTCATATTTATGTTTGTAGGATAAAAAACTCAAATTATTATTGGAGTCTTTAAACTAATTAATACCCAAAAATACCCAAAAATAATTAAAATTGTTTACATACTTTACAAAGCAATAAAAAAATATACAATTTATTTTCTGCATACTTTATAAAGATTTAAAAAATGCAAGCTTTTGGCTTACACTCTTGTAATATATTTTAAAAAAATTAAAAAAATATACAACCTTTTGACATACTAAAAAAAATAAAAAATAAACTAATTGCCTTATGCAATTGAAGAAAAATTCATTAACATATAGATCTATACCCATGAACAGAAAAAATTGCATTCTACAACTGGCTTCAATTTCCATCTTGTATATAAAACTCCATGTCACAATTCATGAAATTGAGTTTTGGCTAAAACAAACATCTCTTATTGAACAATGAATCTCAAAGAAATTTAAATTTGATATAAATTTGTCTGTATGTTGCTAGGGCCATGCTAGGTAGGTAGACTGAATGACCATAGTATGTGAGAGTTTGTTTCTCTTCCCAAAATAAAATATATGTATAATACAAAAATAGTAAATTACAAGTCATCTATATTAACCTAGAGTAACCATCATAGCCTACAACAACCTAATGAAAATATAGCAGTATATTACCTAAACATGTTCAATACCTCTTGTACTAGTCCAATAACTATATAATTAGAATTTGATGCATAAAAATAAGGAAGGAGGTTTGTAAACTTTGCTGATGCATAAAAAAAATATTGAACCTAAAACCCAGAGAGAAGGTCCCGTCCCGTTTAATGCAGGGAGGACATATGAGATGGAAAATCTCAAAAAGAATTATCAGAAGTTGCAAAGCACAATAGTAATACATATTATACATGTGGGAAAAGAAATAATCATGTCTAGAAAATGTATCCCATTCAGTAAAAAAACCAGTCTGTAATATGGAAATATTATTCTATAATATGTAATTTAAACTTTAAGTAATAGTTGGTGAGACTAGATACCCTTACCCTTGGCCTGCATTTTGCAGGTTTCTGTGAAGATTTTTTATAATGATTGACTGAGCTGACCTCCAAAACGAGTATATAACTTTGGACATCGCTGCATCCTGGCCCTGTAATCCTTTTATGCCAAACAAATATGTGCAATGATTGTAACTTATCAAACTAGACACACCTGCACATTTCAAGAAGTTAGACCGTCAATATCTATCAAAAAATAATCCACATAAAAGTAGCCATTCTAATTATTAAATGATGTTTGCTGCAGCCTGCCTATATATTCCTTCTATGCCCAACAAATATGTGCAATGATTGTAACTGATAAATGTATACCCACCTACACATTTCAAGAATTTAGGCCATCAATATCTATCAAAAAGGAATCCACATGAAGTTATCCACTGATGTATTCCTACCATAGAAATTGAAGGCAATCTTAAAAGAAATGAATTAAAAATACTGCAATACTTGATAGCATTTACATATGGCAGAGAGATCTTCTCTCATATGGCAGAGCAGAGAAGACAGTGCTGCTGCTGTTGAATGAATGCATAAGTTTCTATCTCTGATGGGCAGACAGTGCTGCTGCTGTCGAATGAATACATAGTGATGCTGTATCAAACGAAACAATAAAACCATTGATCCGAACCATCTAGAAAGAACGAAACTAAAGAAAACCATAACCATTAATATAAACCATAAGCATTACTGGACAGCATTTACATAGGGAAAGGCAAAGCAGAGCAATCAAATCTTCTCTCATATGGCAGTGCATACATAGGTTTCTATCTCTGATGGGAATATGGGGCATCAAACGAAACAATAAAACCATTGCATACTCCACATCGCATACACCTTGATCCGATCAATCTAGAAAGCACGAAATGCAACAAAACCTTAAACATCAAGGTAAATGAAATGAAAAGAGGACCAATCAAAATTTCTATGGCCATGGAAAGAGAGGAGAAGTTGCGAAAATGCCAGAAATTGCAGAAGCAGAAATGCCTGCCATAAATGATTGCCTCCTGCCATCATTGGTTCTCTAGAAAACATGCATTTACATTTACATTATGACGCTTAAGAAACGAGGGTGGAGCTTGCAAGCTGCTGGGACGAGATTTCCAATGCAGTGAAGAGTTGATAAAAAGGGGCTACTCGTTGAGCCACTACAAGCTACTCGTTCAGCGACTGGATATTGCTAACTTTTACAGATTGGGAAAAAATGAGAACTACGGACCCTACATAAAAAATGGAAGGCCTCGTCGCTATAAAACTCTTCAAAAGTGGTTGGAAAATGCTTAGAATACTAAGAAACCACAGCTGCAACTGTTCCCTACCGGCACAGATGAGCCCAAGTTGCTAACTCAGGACTCTTGCTTATGGGATTATGTGGAAGACATTTCAAGCCTAATGCATAAGAACGTTGATACTGCTGAAAAAAGGAAAGATCTGGAGAATCGAGTGAGGGCATGGCTTTGAACGATTCCCTTGGTTTGTGCATGGAAGATCTTTTGACTGGCGATTCTACCCTCAAAACTGTGGTCAATTGGTTGTGGCCTCAGATGACCGTACAGAAGCAAGCGACATCTCCTCATCTCCTCTGCAAACTGCCTAGAATTAGCAACTGTTAAAAGTGATGCAGGAAACCAGAGCCTTGCTCTTTCAAAGCATTGATAATTTTTAAATGCACGCGGTTTGTTTGGGAATCTAATCCAATATATGCTTACAAAAAATCCCACTTCCTTCTAATCTCCTTTATTTATATATATGCATGGAAATGGAAAAATAGCAACTGTTAAAAGTGCGAAATTAACCATACATTTGCAAAGAACATGCAATAGGAGAATAATACCCACAGTTTGCAGAAGTCTCCAGAAATCCTCCTCAAATTCAGATGATGAGGCGACCGACCCCAACGTGGAAATGCAACCAAGCTAGCCAAAACCAGAGGAATCCATAAATCACGTAACAGAATTCCATTAACTGGAAACCTGCTTAAAGACAAGGTATCAAGGATAACAAACAACTTCAACAGCAGTAGCGAGGATAAAAATAAAAGACAAGGTATCAAGGATAAAAATAACTGGCCACTGAGCAATGCTCTACGCTGGTCGCACAAATCCTGATAAATTCACCAACCCAGAAAAGCTTAAAAGCTTAAAGAGAAAAGCAAAATAAAGGAAACAACTAGAAAAGCAATATAAAAGCTTAAAGCAATATTGTAGGTACCAACTTTTGAAAAGTATTAAGAAAAAATCAATATAAAAGCTTAAACAGAAACAACGAAAGCATAAAGGAAACAATATAAAACTTAAAAAAGAAACAACATAAAGCATAAAAAAAAATATAAAGCTTAAAAAAAAATTAATATAAAGAAAAATGGAAACAAATTTATAATATTTCTTGTTAATTGTGTTTTCTATTATCAAGTTGAGTAAATGGAAAAAATTTGGGAATCTTTATTTATTGAAATAAAGATGATATACTTTGTTTTAATTTATTGAAATTTAGATTATGCATTTGTGTTTAAATACAAATTGTTAAATTGTTTTTTTTTAGCAAGTGTAAGAAGAAATTGTAAAATCTCTCTATAAAAATGGTGTCCATTGGCCAAAACAAAAATATACAAAAACAACTATTATGTTTATAAAAATCATGTTAATAAAAAAATATATAAAAAGATATATTTAATATTTTAAATAAAATTATAATGCATATATTTTTATAATTTTTTGATATAGAATTTGTAATATTGAGTATTGAAGTCAAAACTTTTATTCTCTAACAATACAATTTGCAAAATTACAAAAATATTTTAAGATTAATCATGGTAACAAGGCTTAATGTAATATAGGGGTAGCCCATAGAGTTAGATCTCCATTCCATACTACAATTACTTAAATTCTTTGAGGTAAGATTATGGTGTTGTGATTCTAGAAAGTCTTAAAATGAAACATATTTAGGTCATTTGTTAAGAAAATTAGGTATTTTAATTACTTGATATTTAATGAGTAAAATGGTTTATATTAGAGTAAACAATTGTATGATAATTTTTGTTTTTATTTTTTTATTAAGATTTAGAGAACATGATAAGAGTATCTCATATTTTCAATTTTCATATTAATATTTTCCATGGTAGTAAACATCTAGTTCTATGATATTAATTTTGGACAATATAAAATAACTTCCTTTATAATCATGTTAATTGCCTCTTAGCTTATGTGATTAAAATCAGAAGTTGTTTATCAACCTCAGTCAACTTCAAATCTTGTTTGTGAAATGTTTTCCCTTTTTTGTGCCTTAATTGATGTTGGCAAGGTACCAATAATATCACTCTTGTAAGTGTTTAAGGGTGAGAAAAGATATTTCCAACCATTACCCAAATGATATTATCTCAACTGATTGTAGACAAAATTTCATTCCTTTTTCTTACTACTTTTCATTCAAAAAAATGTTACTTCATTATTTCTACCAACCATACCAAACTAGTACCCCAGATTGGATGGCATTTAGACATAAGGAAAATATGACGACATGTGAAAGGTCCTAAGGAGAGGACTAGAACAATGACACATGTCCATCCTCCTTCTAAAAGGATTGTCACCTTGCCCCTATTAATCAACTTATAAACCGAAACAACATTTCAGCCCAAAATCCAACGGCTACCATGTCTTAAATTTGACAATACCCTGTCAGTTATTCGACAACCTCAAATATTTTTCTTGTTAGTGGCATAATGTCAGATATTCGATGACAAGCCAATACCCATCGATTTTTCAACGTACTAAGCTAAAATATTTCACCACGAAGTCTTCCAATGTTCGACTTCTGTGCGTTGAAACTTCGACTTCTCCTCGTCGAAAATATGACTTCTCCTTGTCGAATGTCAAACAGTTGTTCTATAAAATTTCAGGATTATGCCATCAAATTAGAGGAATGGTTTGTCGAACTTTGATTCTTTCTCGTCGGTTTTCTGATGGTATCACTTGCCGGAGCTATGGAAACCTCATTAGATGAGGGCATAGGTCGTAGGAAAATATACGGGAAGAGGACGAATTTGTGACGAGTTCTCATCGGTGGTCCAATGATTGCTCTTGTTGGATCTTTGGCAACCTCATCAGACATGGCCACAAGTTGTCGGAAATGTGACGAGGCATTGTATAGTTAAAAAAAATATTTTCAAAATTTGCCACAGGTAAATATTTTCAACGTGGGTGGCTTGTAAATGTTTTTTGGTATTCTAACAAACAACAATAACCTATACCTTATATGAGAAGGCCTAACCCTCCAACTTAGGTATTCGTCAATTTTGCTTTCTTCTCAGATCTCATAGCAAATTTTTGTTTAGTCGTGAATTCTACACATTGCAAAAAGTGATTATCTTGGATTCCATTGAGTGTATTTTCATTTTTTTTGCAAGAGATTGTATTCATATACTTGCTTAGCAGCACAAAGTGACTAGTTTCAAGAAAAATCCACATCATTGGAAGAGTGGGATGTTACTTTCCAGCCTTAATACTAATGCATATCACCCAAGATGATAGATAAAGCATTGTGACAATTGTTAAACTCATGATTGACCCTCCCCTTGTATGCTTCCCTGGTGCATCACTCAAAGGAAGTCCAAATTTAAGCATTTCAGCTGATAATATATATACAAGCATTCAATTTCAAAGATGAGTACTTCTAATGACCTGAAGATCATAATATAGTATTTAAAACAACAACCTTTATTTTGAATCAAAGTTTAGTAAAAATCAAGCTGTCAACCCACTATCTTGAAACCCTCATGCTTAGTAACTGTATGAGTTATATAAATTCATACCAGCAAACTGATGTCCATCTTTCTCAATATGTTGATTGCAGTATTATACCAAACAAAATCAATAAAATATTCCTTACTACACTGAATTTTTTGGACAACTACTTCACAAGATGTATGTCAGCAAAACTTATAGACCCACTCGTCCAGTGCTGGAAAATTAGAAATGCTTCCCTCTTAAATATGAATACAACTTGATCAAAACAAAAAAATACATTATCAAATTTAATTTTTCATATGAAAACATCAATTTTTTATAGAAAGATTCTAGTCTTACACACCCCATCATGCACAAGCACATGCATACAGTAATAATCTATCTACAAACCTTCCAAAGAAGATGATTCTACAAGTAAAACAGAGCTTTCAATAGCTCATCATTTAGCAGCCAGAAACAGAGAAATTACATGTTATGGTTAAATTCTCATCTCAAAGACAAACCTCTGGTAGAATGAAGAATCCAAAAATAACCTCCAAAGAATGTCGTTAGGTCTTTCCCCAAGGTTACTATGCATGAATTCTTCAACAATCATTCATTTTTTTCACGTGTTCAGTGTCTCAGTTCTACCCTTTTCCACTTTACAATGAGATGAGAAAAAAAAAATGATACTGTATCCTTAGCAGCCAACTAAGCACTACTCAATTTAAGACCATTCAGGTCTACAAATACATCAAAAAGTCTAGCATCATAACTGTGCCCATAGATTCGAGTATTTCCCATAGACTTGATCAGTACCCATGATGTTATTGATAAATTCATAGTTCAAAGTGCTCCATGCATATTAACAATACGTTTGAGACATCTATATAGAAAATTTAATTTGAAGGGCTGAAACCATAAAATTAAATCAATATCATCACACCAGCTAGAGAGCTTAGAAAGCACCTAGAAAATTGCAAGATCTTATGTCATAGATGCACAGACAAAACAGTAACCCAAATAATCAGTCCTATGATGTTAATTTAATCACCCCTTCATTTAAATCAATATCTTCACACCAGCTAGAGAGCTTAGAAAGCACTAAGAAAATTGCAAGATCTTATACTATAGAATCACAAACAAAACATTAACCCAAATAATCAGTCCTATGCTATGAAAGGTCACTGAGTACTCGACCAAAAGGAAGATACATAGGAAATCATGAACAAAAATGATATCTTCCTAGGCTTGCAGGTTAAATTTTAGGAGGAATAATACAATATCAATGACATAGAACTAGGATTAACACAAATAAACATCAAACCTTTCAACAGATTATAGTGACAGTCAGTTTCCACTATATTCTATTTAAAATATGTTCTTGTAGAGAGTGTTGCAAAAGTAGAACTTAAACTTTACTGCATAGTTTATATATTCTATTTCCCCAGAAGTTGTTCTCTTGGAGTAGTCTTTATGTGGTTTTGTAAGGTTGTTGTGGGAGATGGTCCTCATCTTGCTGAAATGCCATGTGAAACCATCGACCTATCTCCAAACAATTTCTATTCAATGGAGAGGTTTGATAAAAGGGAATTACATACCCATAGGAAATTCATTCCCAAAACACATGTGCAACTTTTCATTCCTAGACCACATGCTTACTAACCTCTAGTTTGCAACAAGCCATAGATAACATCTAATTAGTGGCTAGTCCAAGAACTCTATGATTAAGAATTGAGTGGGTCAACAATGGCCAAGATTACACATGACATCAGAAAAATAATCCAGCACCTTTAGCAATCACTTCAATGGTTCAAGCACAAAGATTTAACAATGCTTCAAGGAAATTTGTTTTTCTAGTCATGTGACTAGACAAGAGAGTAGTGCATACCAATCAAGGATTCCAAGACAAAAGAAGTAACTCAACAAATTACTAGAATGTTATTCCAAGTTTTTCTAGGATGCACATGGATGCTCCAAACTTCATAGTTAAGCACTTTGTCAAACTACAACAAGAGCTTGGTCTAACAAGCAAGGCACTACGCAAAATTTAGTTGTTGGAAAATAAAGCAATCAAGTGGTAAATTCAATATTTTGTGGGCAAGGGCCACATTCAACCTAGCTCGTCACCTTGTGGACCAACCATTGTTTTGGTTTCAAAGAAATATGGAACATAAAGAATGTGTGGATAATTAGCTTTTGAATAGAAGCACCATTGAGATCTGATATCCATTTTTATTCATTGATGACCTCATAAGTCAAGCTCAAAGAGCCAGACATTTTAACAAGTTTGATGTGAAGTATGGTACCACTAGATCCATATCAAACCAGAAACTATGTTGAAAACAACTTTTAAGACCACCAAGGATTGTTTGAATGGTTGATGATGCATTTTGTTCTTACTAATGCCCCTGCAAAATTCATGAGGATGATGAACAAGTACCTGTTGACTCATTCAGTCATTTGTGATACTAGTTTTAGTAAAA
This sequence comes from Pseudotsuga menziesii, assembly GCA_001517045.1. NCBI lineage: Eukaryota > Viridiplantae > Streptophyta > Pinopsida > Pinales > Pinaceae > Pseudotsuga > Pseudotsuga menziesii. The sequence goes on from LPNX010122774.1 coordinate 258,903, forward strand.
CCCAGGAGAACCACTTGGAGAAAGTATTCTCAACATTAAACAAAGGGAAGCTACTTCTAAATATGCAAAGGTGTACATTCAAACAGAAAAAACTCATTGTATCGTGAATTTCATATAAACCAATATGGACACATAATTAATACAACAAATATTTCAACCATTATCAATTAGCCATCATCAAAGAACATCCATGACATGTCAAGATTTATGGGAATGAGAAATTATTTTAGGAAATTCATTGCATAAATTGCTTCCACGTATTGAAATTCTTACCAAAAATCCTTTGGATTCCTTCCAACATGATGCTGGATAAAGAGGCCAGAGAGACTAGTTAAAAATGAAAAAATATATACTGAAACAAATTACAATATTGAAAATACAATTCTACCCTACCTCAGTCTGCAATCCTAATGTAAAAAAATATGTATTCTAGCTCTAAACACCTATTGCAGCAACATATCACTGAAAAATACATATTTATGATAAATCTTCTGATAATATCCCAAGAACAAGCATAGTTTGACAGGTCTGCTAAAAACAAACCCAATATACCATAGATGTACTAAAAAGCATCCCAATAAACCACAAATCTACTCTCAAACAGCTGAAAAACACACAAATCATGACAGATCTACTCTAACAGCTAAAAAAAATCAAATTTTCTCTCAAACAACTGAAAAACAATCAAATCTACTAAAACTCAGCACCAAAACAACTAGTTTCTCCTTGGATCTGCTAGAAAAAAACAGTAGCTAAAAATTACAAATATGTAATTTTGGGAAACCATTCAGGTAAGAACAAATCCAATCTACTCCCAAACCATCTAATGTGTCAATCAATAAAAAAAATTCACTGATATACATTCAGAAATTTATCAAACTACTGGTCTATAAATTCCAATTTTGGCTTGGCAGCTATAATTTTAGTTCCATTCAATTCAATTTTTAAATAAAAATCTCCATGTAACATCCGTATTGTTCCATATAATCATATGACTGCATAATCATACGGATTTGATTTTTTGTCTACTCCATACAAAATTGTACAACTTCATAGGTTGTACATCAGTTGATTGAAATCATTGTACAATGGCTAAGACAGGTTGTACAGTTATTGTACTTTCATACCACTGAATCCATCTGATTCATTTCCTTTTTTATTGGAACCTCAATCTATATGGTTCCATTAAAAAAATGGACTTTGCTTCAAAATTAAAAAAGAAACGGTACCTAGTTCCAGCAAAACCCTTTTGGCTCTTTGATGTTCTACACTAGCAATCCCTCGATTTGTATTTTCCAGCAACAATACCTAGGTCTTCATACTCTCATAGACTATGTGGCTCTAGCTAAGTTCTGATAACATATACATAGGAATCAAGCACATACAAAAACAAAGATTAACTTGGAAGAGATATATGCATTGTAATGCATGAATGAATAAGCAAAAGCTTTCTTATAAAGGGTTCCAATTGAGTCGATTCAATCCGCTTTATTAATGTAGAATGAACCAAGAAACACAATAAAGTGAAATAGGGAATAAAATCACAAAATATATTTATTAATGCCAATTTCTAACAACTAATTGACCATTATAATATCATATTTACTTTAACACTCCAAATCCATAGCTAGCAAACCAAATTTCAATCAAAGCTTTATGCACGGCATAGTTCGGTTGCTCACCCTGTTACCATCTCAAGTATCCAAAAATCCATCATGATACTCTTCCCTACATCCTCAAATGTTAGAGAGTTGTGAAAGTTATCACAGCCATCCCATATCATACAAAACTAGCCCTCTAGGTCCTAGGCTCTCCCCAAATGAGATTATCAGACATTATATTAGACCTTTCTTTACAAAAAATGACTCACTGAGTTCTTCTTCCTCTTCTCATTCTGCTTCTAGCTCTGAAGTGTCTTGACATCCACATTTTATGTTTAACATGGGTATTACTTTGTATCTGTATTATTTTTTAACACTATTGTGTACATTCTTGGATTTTTTATTTTGTAGATTAGGGTTAGGATTTTTTATTTTGTAGATTCTTGGATTCATTTAGATTCTTGTCAAGATGAATGAATTAATGTTGAGGGTTTTGTAAATTTTCTTAAGGTCCAAATGAAAACATCAACCAAGGTTGTTTCACTAGCTCATGTACCTCCTTTTCCTATTCAAACCACCGATGGGAACTTGCCACTGGGGGACTTGTTTTGTAAATATTACCCAAGCAAAGAGAAATCAATGTATTTATTTGCGTTCAACAATAATATAAAGAAAATAGTGAAGAGAATATGAAAGAATCTTAATATCTGAAAGAATCTCAGTCAAACTAGGGTGAAGGTGATCTCTAAGGTGAGCTTAATATCTATTGTTTCAAAAGATGAAATGGTGAACTTTTTAAATTATGGCTTAAACTTTAGTTGATTTATATGTAATTATTTTGTTATTAGTCTACATTTTCTGGGATTGTTAGAGTTTTAGATGTTTAATTGTCATTGAAAATATTTAAATGAATGGGTACTTGAATTGATTTCAAGATGATAAGAATATGGATTTTCAAAACTAATTTATGAGTTTTTGAAATTAACTTTAGTTAAGTAAGAATAAACAAAATACTAGTTTGAAACATACAATTCTATGTCATGTTTAGACATGAACATAACATTGGTTAATCAAAGAATTGAAAACATATTGTTTTATGATATGCCATGTATTTATGAATGAATAGAACATTGGTTGAGTCAAAGTTGATTTTAAATATATAATTCCATACCAAGAAGAAATTCTATTTCATATACCAAAATTTCATACCAATAGTCATTGGTTAAGTAATGGATATGTTCACATAGTACAAGCACTGTGGAAAATCATTGTAAATAAATGATGGCCACCCATCAATCGCATAGGTGATATCAATCGAAATTGTTTAAGCAGTGGAAAATTTTAATTGATTAGGATTTATATATCCATGTTATAAACAAACAAATTGAAACAACTTTCTAATATGACACTCGTATAGTTTGATGAAATGAAAACAACCTTCTATTTTTTATGAAGATAGCTTTACCGAATCAAACATATAATGGTATTACAACATACATACATGTTTTATATGTTGTAGTATCATTTGAATCATTTTTAAAAGGTAACACTTAAGGTGTGGTTCAAATTTTTTCATGCAAACAACTTCTTAAGTGCAATTTCTAAAAAAACCTATTTATTTTATGAACTTAGCTTTAACAAATGAAATGTATCATGATTTTACACCTCCTCCCTCCACCTCCTCCCTCCTCCTCCTCCTACACCCCCCCAACCCTCCTCTTCCTCTCTCTCTCCTCTGCCCCCTCCCTTCTCATCCTCCTCCCTTCCTTCATCTCCTGCATCTTAATTGTATATGTCCTCTCATCTCTTCGATATTATGTGTGTTGCAAATTCATTCCTCCTCTTCCCTCCCTTACTCCTCCCTCTCCCCTCCACCCTCCCTCCACCTCCTCCTCCTCTTCCCTCCCTCACTCCTCCTCCCTCCCTCTCCCCTTCACCCTCCCTCCACCACCTCCTCTTCTTTATTACTTGAAGACAAGGTATCAAGGAAAAAATAAAACTTCAACAGTAGTAGCAAGGAAACCATACCTATGCAAATAACTGGTGACTGAGCAATGATCCACGTTGGTCGCACAAATCCTAAGAAATTCACCACCCTAGAAAAGAATACCAACCGTGATCGAAGGAAGGAAGTGAACCCAAAATCAGAAAAAGAAACAACATGAGAAACATAAATTTGCAACAAGGGAATGCCTCCAAACCCAAGAAATCCCCAAATCGAATAGAAGAAGCGAAATGCAATAATGGAAGAGACCAACCATTGAAAGGCTTAAAGAGAAAAGCAATATAAAATCTTAAAAAGGAAACAACAAAAATCATAAAGGAAACAATATAAAGCTTAAAAAGGAAACAACATAAATCATAAAGGAAACAATATAAAGCTCAAAAAAGAAATAATATAAAGAAAAAATGGAAACATATTTATAATATTTTTGTTCAAATTGTGCTTTTTCTAAGTGGAATTAATGGAAAATTTTGGGAATCTTTATTTATTGAATATAAATTATATATTTTGTTTTATTTTATTGAAATTTAAATTATACATTTTTGTTAAAATACAAATTGTTAAATTGTTTTTTCCCAAGTGTAAGAGGAAACATTATAGAATCTCTTTATAAAAATTGTGTCCATTGGCCAAAACAAAATATATAAAAGCAATTATTATGTTTATAAAAATCATGTTAATAAAAGAAGATATAAAATATATATTTAATATATTTTTATTATTTATTGATATAGGATTTGTAATATTGAGTATTGAAGTCAAAACTTTCATTCTCTAACAATACAATTTGCAAAATTACAAAAATATTTTCAGATTATCATGGTAACAAGGCTTAATCTAATATAGGGGTAGCCCATAGAGTAAGATCTCCATGCGAGATTACAATTACTTAAATCCTTTGAGATAAGATTATGGTGTTGTGATTATAGAAAGTCTTAAAATGTAACATATTTAGGTCATTTCTTAAGAAAATTAGGTATTTTAATTAATGAATATTTAATTAGTAAAATGGTTTATATTAGAGTAAAAATTGTATGATAATTTTTTTTATTGTTTTATTAAGATTTAGAGAACATGATGAGAGAATCTCATATTTTCAATTTTCATATTAATTTTGTCCATGGTAGTAAAGAATCTATTTGTATGATATTAATTTTGGACAATATAAAATAACTTCATGTCTAATCATGTTAATTGCATCTTAGATTATGTGATTAAAATGAGAAGTTGCTTATCCACCTCACTCAAGTTCAAATCTTATTTTTGAAATGTTTTCCCTTTTTTGTGCCTTAATTGATGTTGACAAGGTACCAATAATATCACTGTTGTAAGTGTTTAAGGGTGAGATAATATATTTCCAACCATTACCCAAATGAGATTATCTCAACCGATTGTAGACAATATTTCATTTCTTTTTCTTACTACTTTTCATTCAAAAAAATGTTACTTCATTATTTCTACCAGCCATACCAAACTAGTACCCTAGATTGGGTGGTCTTTAGAGAGAAGGAAAATATGACGACATGTGGCAAGTCCTAAAGAGAGGACTAGACCAATGAAACATGTCCATCCTCCTTCTAAATGGATTTCCACCTTGCCCCTATTAATCAATTTATAAGCCTCCTCATTCACTCTCATCTCCAATGAAACATGATATATATCAGTTCTATAGTCATCCTTTTAATGGAATTGTGGAAATAGATCAACACTCTGGTGTAAAGTATGCTTGCAATTATTCTTTTTATAGGATGAAACCCATGAAATGGATCGATATCATTCTAGGTACCAACACACAAAAAACTAGTGTAGTGAGTTTTTTCAAAATCAGTCATTTGAGAGCCTAATTTCGGCACCATGAGGGTATATGGGTACAAGCTATAGGGTTTTTTTAATGATGTTCATAGCATTGGATAGGTACTACCACATGGACATCGTCTAATAGGTGGAAGGTGTCATTCAATGAATCTGAGACATAGGAGATCCAATTTATTAAAGTGAACTATTAAAGTGAATGTACTTTTGTAATTAATTTATGTAAATGATATAGAGGGCCCATGGCATTTGTTATCCCATGGAATTGGACTGATGTATTTTCATATTCTTATGTTATTAAAGGAAATCTAGGTGAGAAGAGGTGACACACAATAGTCACACAAAGAGAGTGAGATCTCATTGAGTGGTTAGAGAAGGAATCAGTAGTACTTCCCCTATATATATTTTTCAAGTATGTTCTCAATATCCATCCTCTCAAATATTACTTCAATTTTCCAATGATTACCCTATAATTGAACCCTAATTAACCTCATAATTGACACATAATTACCCCTGTTAACCACTAATAGCACCTAAATGACCCCTACTTGACCACTAATTACCCTACATAATCCATTCTAACCACTAATTAACCCTTGATAACCTATAAATGTTTTCTACTTTTTTAGAAGGAAAACCTCATGGAGAAACCCAAGGGATGCCTCTAAACATTCATAGATGTCATATTCCCTAGTAAGCCCATCGATGTAGACAAGTGTGCCTCATGCACAAGGATTTGAAATGGAAACATTCCACCATGAACCTAAATAAATTCCCAACATTGCGAGAAATATTGGTTTATCTAGTCCTTAGGATTAAATGGACCATACTTACACACAGTTGACCCAGAATTACCCCTAGTTAACCCATAATTGACCCCTAATTACCACAAATTAACCCATAATTAACCACTTATTAACCCCTGATTACCACAACTCATTACCCTAAAAATACCACCAAATGACCCTTAATTACTCATAATTGACCATAAATTAACCTTAAATGATCACTAATCAATCCTATATTACACTTCATTTACCCATAATTACCCATAAATGACCCCCAACTCTAGGTGTGGATCAAGCCCATTAAATAGGCCTTATAGAGGGATTTTTTTGGCTTGTGAGTGGGATATGGTGGCTATTTTTGGATGTATAACACTAAAGATTTTTTTTTTAACTACTAGGACATGGATTGGGATTAAAATATATGGCCTAAGCTCATATAGTTTCCTCTAGGTTTCGTGGGTCATGTGTAGTGCCCCAAACAGCCACACATGCCCTACATAAGAAATATTTAACATATGAGTGAGATTTGTTTAGAATTTTGAGAATTAACATATCAAGTATGGTTCTTTATGACCATGCCATGGTCTAGAGATAAAAGGAAAAGCACTAGTCCTGAACATATATTTTTGTGGGGCTCACATGCCATGTTTTGCCACCTCAAGCATCACACATGCCCATAATACACAATGTTTGGCCTTTGGGTTTGATATTATGGTGATTAGAGGTTTGGAAAAAATGATATGTTTCTTGGGGATAAGGGCATATTTTGGTGCAAAAACCTAGGTTCTAAATCCATGGAATCTATATCCAATCCCTACATGCCATGTGTGGGGACATAAGCCACAACATTGGCCATGCATAGGCAATCTTTGGCATGTGAGTAAGATGTGGTGTAACATTTGAAGGCTTAGTACACCAAGGATGGTACTAAGGACCGAAGTCATGGTCCATGGTAGAGATAATTTTAAGGGCAAATTTATCCCATGGGCAATCTTTAAGGAGTGACCAAAAAAGAGTGGGAAAATTTTTAATATTAAAATGGTTCTTTTTATTTAATAAATTATCCCATTTTTTATTTTACATATAATTTCCCCAAATTAAATAGACTACACTATGGAACAAGTAAAATTGATAAAATGGAATTTATCCCACTTGACTATGGGGAAAATATTGACATTCTCCTATATTTATTCAGTAATGGAGGTGAATAACACTCAAATCGACATAATTTTTCAGTTTTGGAGGAGAAACTGAGATGGTTTATCCTGATTTATGGATGATAGGTTAAAATTTTGGTACTTCGCCCCCCTGATTTATGGATCTTTGGGTAAACTGGTCTTAGTTCATCCTTGATTTGGATAAAAATGACTTAGTTCATCCTCTATTTGGGTTTGTGTGAGGAATTAAATAATCTATGTTGGTTAGAAAGACCCATGATTGGTGTGAATCTATTTTAGTATTCCTTGCAGGTGATATCTGTTATGATGGTGGGCCATTTGGGAAAACTCACACTTTTTAGTGCTTCTATTGCCACTTATTTTGCAGGTGTTATGGGATTACATGTGTTGGTATGATTTATAAACTTTGATATTGATGTTTACTTTGATATCATTGGATGTTTTACAGTGTATAAAGGCATTCATAAGGTTTCGTTTATTGAAAAACAAAAAAAGAGAGGATTGGCATTTCTAATTGTTTTTTTTGTTCTTCCATGAGTGTAACTGTCAACACATCAAGGTATTTATTTGGGTGATCTTATTTCTCTTTTAATATTTGTGTGAAATCCACCCAAGGTTGAATAAATGCCCCAAATTCTACATATTTCCGAAAGTCCCTTGTGACCTACTTTAGGAGATCTATTTTTATCTAATCTTAAATTTAAATTGTACATTTTGTGTAATAGGTTTGTTATCCCTTAAAAAAAATTGTTGGGTATTCTAATGGTGGCATAGTAGGAATTTCCTACACAACAATGGAAAAAACAACCGTCACAGTGCACAACAATATGATAACTTACTAAAGATACCCTCTAAAATAGTTCTTTTCTATTTTTTACAGTTGGTGGGGCACTTATAGATAGATTGCTCAACTAATTATTCCATATTAGTGAGGACATGGTAACAATATTTTTAGTCTCTTACAATTCCTTTTTATCTTTTCAAACAGTTTGTGGTGCACTCAGAAGTAAATTACACAACTGATTATTCCTTATATATGAGGATATGGTAAGACTACTTTTTAGTCTCTTCATGGTCAACAAATTAGAGTGGGGCCTGAATCATATGCTCCACATCATCGTCTCATTCTAAGAAAATTCATTATATCATTTTCTAGCTCGACTAGAAGTGGAAATTGATGAACAAAACCAACCATATGCAGCTTCTAAGATCTAAGTGGTTTCCTCTAGTCTTTTTTCTTTCCATCACACTAAATATTGTTGGAAACTTCATCTTCTGGCAGTAATAATTCACACATACACACTTCAACAATTTCCCATGTTTATTCTTCTAGATGATGTGATATCCAGTCTCCAACTCGTTCATGTTATTCTTCACCTACATTAAATTCTTATAAATATGCAACATTAAAAATATTGGAGATATTCAGATCTTCTGGAAGTTCAACTTCATAAACATTACCATAGGGATTCCTTATTATTTTGCAGGGACTAATGTTCTTGTACTTCACCGTGTTATATGTTTTAGCAGGAAAATTTTCTTTCCTCAAATGCATTATAGACACTTTGTGGACAAGCCTATGGAGCAAAGCAATATCATTTGCTTGGGATTTAATTACAGAGATCATTTGTTTCCCTTTTTTGTGTAAGTATGCCACTTGCTTTGATTTGAACATATATGGGACATTGTGTAAGTATACCACTTGTTGGTTAGCATGACCCATGATTGGTGTGAATATGTTTCAGTATTCCTTGCAGGTGATACTTGTTATGATGACGGGACATTTGGGAAAACTCGCACTTTCCAGTGCTTCTATTGCTGCTTATTTTGCAGGTTTTATGAGATTACATGTGTTGGTATGATTTATAAAACTTTCTATTGATGTTTACTTTCCTATCATTGTATTTTTTATAGTGTATAAATGAATTCATGAGATTTCATTTCTTGAAAAATGCAAAAAGAGAGGATTGGCATTTCCAATTGTTGTTTTTGTTCTTCCATGAGTGTATCTGTCAACACATCAAGGTATTTATTTGGGCCATCATGTTTCTCTTTTAATATTTGTGTGAAATACACCCAAGGTGGACTAAATGCTGCAAATTCTACATATTTCTGAAAGTCCCTTCTAACCTACTTTAGGATCTCTATTTTTATTTAATATTAACTTAAATTGTCTGTTTTGTGTAATAAGTTTGTTATACTTTAAAAAAATTGTTGGGTATTATAATCGTCGCACAAGTAGGAGTTTCCTACACAACAATGGAAAACATAATTGTCACAGTGCACAACAATATGATAACTTACTAAAGATACCCTATAAAATAGTTCTTTTCTATTTTTAATAGTTGGTGGGGAACTTACAGATATATTGCTGAACTAATTATTCCCTATTAAGCAGGATACTATAACACTACTTTTAGTCTCTTACAATTCCCTTTTATATTTTCAAACAGTTCGTGGTGCACTCAGAGATAAAATTACACAACTAATTATTCCTTATACATGAGGATATGGTAATACTACTTTTTAGTCTCTTCATGGTCAACGAATTATAGTGGGGGGTAATTCCATGAAGGTGGGTAATACTTTTTAGCCAAATTTGGCATTGAAAACCTGATTTTTTACTCATGTGCTAGATAAAATCCCTCGAAATGCATATATTCCATGTGAATTTCGACTTAAAGTAAAAAAAAAATTGTAGAATATAATGTTGACTTCTGAATGATATTTTTTTTAAATTCTTATGATGTCATTTAACTTGTGAAATTTTGAATTTAATGAACTGTGTGACCTTAAAAATTTGAAGAAGCAAATAAGTGGCTCATGTACAACCCCAATAATTCAATCTTACATTAATAATTTAAAAGTATATATATATATATATATATATATATATGAGCATGATCTACACAAAATGCTCTGTGGTCTGCATATTTTTTGTTAATTTATTTCGCAATATACAATTATTTATTATTTTTAGAAAGTGACCACATCTGATTTCAACATAATTTTATACACCTGTGTGTCCATCCCGGCTTTGTTTTCACTTTTTTAAAAAATTGAAAAACCAAAGATACCCTTTTGAAGAGGACATGTCGATGTGTGAGCTATGTATTTTTAAGAAATTTTTTATGTGTATATTTTACCCTGCGCATTTTTTTCCAATATTATTAGTTTTGTTGTTTAATTTAATATATGTAAATATATAATTTAATCATTCTTTATATTAAATTTAAATTAAATTAACTTATGTAAATAAAATTTAAACTTATAATTAAATTTAAATTTATAATAGATTAGAATAGATGAAAATACACAAAAATAGATTATTTCTTTTGAACAACAAAAAGATATAGGTGTCCATGATTTCTATGAACTTCCATTTATAATGATTTTCCATTGTCTATAATTTTTATTATTATTATTAATGGCATGGAGGAAATTTAGTGTATGATACAACTGTTGGCATGGTTATAATGGAAATCTGATATTACTTGATTAAATACTTGAGTTGGTTAGATTAGGTGTTGTATATAAATAATCTTTCCATTCAAGCATTTAGCTCCAATTTACGTTTGTTGAAGTATGTTTTTCAGTGTGCCAGTATTTCCAGTTTTCAATAAGGAGTAGAAGTGATCTACATGCATGAAAATGGGGTATGGTTTGAAAGAACGAAATGAAAAAAAACATAGTGGAGAATGGTACTTCTATTTTAAGTTTTCAATTGCAGGAAAGATTTTTTGTATTATGTGGTTGGTTTCATCTTGAAGAGTGATTTTTTACATATGAGAAAAATGAGTTGCAAGGAGAGAGGTTGCACATATGGACAAGAAAGGAACTTGGTCTATAGGTTCTCATAGCATCACAGGGAGGGATCCATCCCCAGCCGTAGTTAGATTTTTGTATTATATTCTGCCTCACCAAAATTATTAGTGTCAAGCAACAAAATCAATGGATTTTCAAAAAGTGTTTACCATGAAAAATTCTGGAAACAAAACTTTGTATACTTGTAATGGACCTACTACTTGAATATTTACATCCTACATTCTAATTTTGCATTGGCTTCGATGTTTTTCTAGGATTTGGTTATCTTCCAATCAAATCCAAATTAATTCTATTAATTTTGTTGACCTTTCATCAGGTTTGTCTCAATTTTACTGAATTTTTTCCAAGCCTCAAATCTTTGCTCAAAGTTTGTCAAATCCCGTCACTACCAAATATTAGCCTGTTAAGTCTCATTATGTCTTTATTTTTCAAAATTCAAAGTCTCACTTATTTTTCCCCTCTCCATTTAAAGTTTCAATAGTTTCATTTTTAAATTTTACCTAATCTCACTTAAATTAAAGAAAATATTATTTTATTTTAAATATAAAATCTTTTTTAAAGATTGTTATTATGATTTTATATTTAATAGAAAAAAAGTGAGTGGCGATATTTTACCCAACTCAACCTCCAAAGTATAAATTGAAGGTCTAATTCATATGTCATGATATTAGTACAAAATAAATGGGTTTTTATTACTATTTTTTAATTTGCATCTGCCATCATTTATTTTATTATTTTCTCTTTGAAATGTTTGGAGAAAATTAAATTGGTTCAGGTTCCATTTATGAGTCAAACAATAGTATGTCAAACCAAAAATACATGGTTTGGACATCATCCTTCACTGTTTTTTTATTTCTCCACAAGTGAAATAAAAAAGCCACTTTATATGTCAAACCCAAGCTTTATTTTAAATACATAATTTTCATCTTTAGTTTTGTCATTTTTGTAAAACTTCATTCTGGCATTGATCTCCAAGCCCGTACCTCCAAGATAGAATCTGAGCTCAAGAGTCCTTCCTCCATTTTTCAAAGAACTCAAACTAAATTCCAAGGGCGGAATTCCAATGAATTTTGTATGATCAAAATTCATACAAAATTACAGAGGAACTAGTTTACAGAGGAACCAATTTTAAGATGAAGTGATGAGAAACAACTACACTTGTTTATTATGAATATTGGTTGAATGGTAAATTGGATAATTTATGATGAAGGAATGGTCATATTGGAATGAAATTAGAGAAGAAGCGAGTTAGAGATCCTGCAAATTGATTATCAAGGAAATTGATTGAGAACTTACTAGACTTGAATATTAGTGATCATTTGAAGGTCACCTTATGCACTAGTGTAAAATATAAAAAAAAATATCTAGAAATCTTTTCTTGACCATGATGCTAGTGTTTACAGAGTGGAAACCACAAAGGGGATGTTGACATATTAATCACTGGAACAGGAACTATAGTAACAATTATGGGTGTTAGTTGATATTTGAAAGGAAAAATTTAGACAAGAATATTAGTGGCATGGAGCTAACCAAGAATAACATAGTGTCGAGTAGAAGGCTAGACCCTCTCAAAATTCAATACATTGGTGCAGGTTTTGTTCCATATAATTTTGATGAAGACATACTTGATGAAGTCATATGGATTTCTAATGATGAATTTGTTGAGATGGTAAAGCAATTGGAATTCTAAAAAGGATTGATGGTTGAAATTTCATAAGGATATTCATAAATTATGGATGTAGTTAAGGGAAAAGTCATGCATATGGGCAGTTAACATGGAGTTAATGGAAAATTTAGGCTAGGGTTATGACATTCACACATAGATAATGCCAATAAATAGTCCATGATTGCTAATGACAATAAAAAACCACATACAAATGTAAGTAATAGAAATGTAGCTAATAACAAAGGCTGTGAGCAGCAAAATCCCTACCTTTGGAAAATTTTTAAAATAGGAATTTTGTTGAAGATAAATAACACAATTATTGAAATGAACATTTTGCAACAAAAAAAAACTCTTCTAAAAGTATATGTTGTATTTTCTAAATATTTTTTCTATAGTTTAATATATTTATAGATATTATTAGTAATCTAAATAAAATAAGGTAACAAAATATAAATGAAGTTGCTTCTAAATGGGTCTTCTCATCTTTCATCATCAACCAGTCCAATGATAACATCATCATAATCATTTAATTCAAAACCAAAACCAATTTGAAAATCAATGTTTTAATTTTCTTGCATTTTCACTTGATATAGTAGCAGGTAGTATCTTGTAGGTGAGTGTATCACCTCATTTAAATCAATGAATCCTGATACTGGAATTTTATATAAAAGGATACCAGAGATAAATGTTTCTCACATGAATAGAAATGGAAGTTAGTTGTGGAATGAAATATCTTCTGTTCATGGGTATAGGTATACATGTTAATGAATTTTTCTTGAAGAGCATGGGGATTAATACTATTACATTAAGTTAACTTGTATATTTATTATTATTATTTTTAGTATGTCAAAAGGTTGTATATTTTTTAATTTTTTGTAAAATACTTAAGAGTGTAGGTAAAAAAAAACTTTTATTTTTTTTAATTCTTTGGTATATTTTTTTATTTGTTTGTAAAGTATGTAAAAAATTTTATTTTTGGTTATTAATTATTTTAAAGACTACAATAATAATTTGAAGTTTTAATCTTACAAACATAAAGATGAAAATACAACTTCATATTTCATACATCTATATTCATTCCAATTTTTTGTATTTACTATA
>LPNX010122852.1:0-42785 GCA_001517045.1 Pseudotsuga menziesii
TAATCTAAACCCCCTCGCCCCCCGCCCCGCCCAAACTCCTAAAATCCTAACACACCTTTTACTCTCTCACACACACACACACATCCACAAGTCAACCCTTCCCACTAAGGACCCCCTCCATTTTGCAAGTTTTATTAAAGCAAAATGGGAGCGCATTTTAGTGAAGCAAAACGGGAGCGTGTTTTATTGAAGAAAAACGAGAGCGTGTTTTAGTGAAGCAAAATAGGAGCGCATTTTAGTGAAGCAAAACGCGTGCGCGTTGTAGTGAAGCAAAACATGCGCGCGTTGTAGTGAAGCAAAATGTGCGCGCGTTTTTGTCTACTATCCTAATTGGCATGCATGTTGGCAGCTTTGGGATTAGGCTTGGCAGGGTTGGGATTGCTTGGGATGATTTCTATTTTATGGATCAAGCGTGATTGACTTCATTCTACCATTGCATCTAAAAGGTCCCTCAACTTCTTGCACACACCCATACACCATTTTGTTGTGGTGTATATGGAATAGTGTGTTGTTGTTGGATTCCTTATTTAGTACAGAAAGTAGTGAACTTGTTGTTAGCATATTCTCCTCCATTATCAGATCTTAACTTAATCATTTGATGACCAGATTGTTTTTCAAGAAGGTCCTTGTAGGCCAAGAACATGTTAAATACTTCGCTCTTAAGTTTTACGAAGTAAACCCAAGTGCGTCTGGAGTAGTCATCAATGAAACTTAAGAAATATTTGAAACCAAAAAAGGATGTATATGAAAGAGGACCACACAAGTCACTATGCACAAGCTCCAAAGGAACCGAGGCGTGCCAAGAGGCACGTTTGTCAAAATTGTCCCGATGATGTTTTTCAAGTACACAACGGAAACAAACACCATCCTTGCAAGATACCATTGGAAGACCAGTCACCATATTGTCTTTACATAGTTGTTGCAATGAGAAATAATTTAAGTGACCAAATCTCTCATGCAAAAGTTTGCTCAAGTTATCACTATGAGCAACAAAAACTGAAGGAAAAGGTGATGACCCAAAGTTGTTAAATTTGTACAACCTGGTAATATCATCAATAGTTCCAGTAGCTAGGACATTTTGAGGATTTTGAAAATCCTTAATTACAACTTGGTGAGGTGTAAACATCATAGTTTTATCTTCACCTGAATGAGTAGTTTGATAGACTAATAACAAATTACAGGAAATTTTTGGAACACATAGTACATCACTGAAATGACCATTTTCTACTGGAACTGTTCTAGATCCTACAACACTTAGAGATCTATCATCACCAACAAATATTTGTTTGGTGTTACATTCATGCATAGTAGAAAATATGGCTTGATCCTTAGCCATATGATAAGATGCTCTAGAATCAATGAGCCATTCATTTGAAGTAGAAGAAGAAGATGCAATATAAGAGTAACCAGAAGCACAAAGTGCATGTCCATGAGAGTTAGATTCTAAAGATGAATCTATGTTGATGTGGTGCTTCTTCATTGTTGCTTCCAAGGTTTCCATCTTCTTGAAACACTTAGATTCATCATGATTATCTTTCCCACAAAAATTGGAATGACGCTCAATCTTCTTTCCTTTTTGCTTGGATCCTTTGTCATTTTTTAAATAAGGAGCTAACTAAGAGGGTTTGGGACCCTTGTTGTTTGGGTTATTATTGTGAAAATTCTGTTTCTTGGGAGGCTTGGACTTTTCTTTGTATTGGGACAATTAGGCTTTCCCAGATGTATCTGCATTGTTAATTTTTCCAAGATGAATGAGCTTATCTTGCTCTCTAATTAAGGAAGCACAAAAGGATTCAAGACTAGGCTCTTGATAGCTAGCTGCAGTCAAGGATTCTTTCATAGAGTAGAATGTAGATACAAAAATAGAATATGCAGGTCCAAGTTTGGAAAGAATATGATAAATACATTGTTTGTCTTTTTTCTTAATCTTGCATTATGCACATAAGAGTCTAAGAGTTTTATAGTTACATAAATAGTCTTGAATGCATGAAAAATCATTTGGATTCAAGGAAAGCAACTCATTCTCAAGTTGATGACGCTGAATTTCATTGTGTTTACCAAACATAGATTCCAACTTTTCCCAAGCTTTATCAGGTTCATCAATTCTAGATATGTGGAATCACAAATCAGTAGAGATTGACATTCCAATCAATCCACGAGATTAATCACATCTATTTGCCCATTTAATTTTCTTATCATCATCAGTGGGTTATGTTTCTTTCCCTGAGGTTATCCTGAAAAGTCCCCTACTTTGTAGAACATCCTCCATACGAGATTTCCATGAGAAATAGTTACAAGTTGTAAGTATAATATCACAAGGGGAGGCCATACTATAAACTAATGGCTGAGAAAATAGAAACTATCTGTCCGGTTGCAAAGAGCTCGAACAAATATGCGATTTAAAAAAAAAACGGCACTGAAAACTGATTATGGATGATGAAGTTATGCTTGATCAAAGAAAATGTTGAAGATGTCCCCAATAGTGACGTGGTAGATATTAACTTGACCAACTAAAAAAAAGAACCCCCTCCTCCCAAGATAAACCTTTGACAATCACTTTACAATAAAGTTGCTTTCAAGTGAATCATTTTTGCTATCTAATTAAAATACATGATAATTTACAATTAATATTTTAGACAAAAATATTTCTAAATATATTGACTTAATATTTAATTCTCTTAAAATTTATTATTATTATATTTATATAGATACTCACAACATCAACAAATTAAATAAAACAACAATTACCCAAATAATTGAGAGCCAAAAATCTCTTTTAGATCCATCTCAAAAATAGCTAAGCTTTGGGACATGACTATTTAATTAATAAATAGCCAAAAATATCTTTTACATCCATCTCAACAATAGTTAAGATTTGGGACATGACTATTTAATTAATAAATATTTATATTTCTTAGCTCAAGGCAAACATTTACAAATTAATACATGGTAATAATAATCTTTCTTTAACTTTCAATGAATTTTTTGTTTGATTATTCAAGGTTAAATAATAAAAATACACATATAAAATAAAATTAATGTTTTTTTAATGTTTTTTTAGTCATGTTCTCTTTCTCTCTATATAACTAATTTAGTGAACATGGAAAGGAAAATATACATTAGAATGGAAAAATACTTTAAACTCTATTTCTTAGTACTGAATATATACCAGTTTCTAAGTATTAAATATATACCAGTCAAAACACTTTTAACTCATATTTTTTGTAAAAATGTGCCAATTCTTACATCTTGAGTATGTTGGTTCAATAAACATATATTTTACCTAAATTGAAGGTGTCCTTTATAACATATTTATATTTTAGACATCCTTAGAATTTCTAAATGTCAAGAAAGATGTGGAATAAAATAAAAACAAGAATGAAAATAGTTTTGGGTGTGTAATATTTTCAAAAAAAACTCAATGTTGCTCTTCCATGAGACTCAAAAACTTAGAAATTGTGGGCACTTTGACTAAAAAATTAATAATAAATCAACAACTAATTGGCATTTGATCTCTTTCTTCATTTTCTTTTGATTTCTTCTCCAAACTCTTCTTTGCCTCTCCTCTTTTATTTCTACTAAATTGTTATTCAAAGTATATTTCCATTTGCACTCATTCAATTCTTCAACATTGTCATTTTATATTGATTCATATTTTTTAGCATCTACTTCAAGTTAATATTTTTCCCCGACAATTGCAATTCAAAATCAATTATTCATACTACCACATACTATTCAAATCTCAAGGATTCTTATTACCTCCTCATCCTCCATCTTCCACCATCATAATTTTCTCAACAAATACAATTGATGATTGCTTCTCAAGGGTTTTCTCATTCTACATCCCTTCTTCTACTATTTCTGCACTATTTCTGCACTCTCAGGAATATCAATATTGGGAATGTATTCATCCTATATTTCATAACGTACACAACTTGTTTTAGTTACAAACAAGTTGAAGAGAATTACATCGTGAAGGTATTTTATGTACATCTTCTCCATGTGAATTTATTTTTCTTCATCACTTCTTATCTACAACTAGATTGCAAATTTTTAACTATGGGAACATTTTAGTTACATATTTTCTGCTCTATATCACCTTTGCATTCCTTGAAGTGGTTTATTTATTTATTCACCTACAAATACATCAACACTGAAATTAAGGAAGTCAATGTTTCTTATTTGCATCTATTCCAATATTACATAGGCTACAAAATTTTCTCCTTTCAACCTCATTGTTTCAAGAGAATTCTTTTCCACGATCTCTTCCTTATACAAATTAACTATACAATATATCCTTCCACAACATTCTTTGACATGATTTTAAATTCATTCACTACACTAACACATTCAATACTCTTTATATTCTTTTCATTATTTGAAATAATCTTTTTGACCCTTTATTCTGTATACATGATCACTAGTTTTTTTATCCATTTTCTTCTCTTCATCATTTAATGGTAAATAGCAAGCCTCCCTCCTATAATGAGCGAAAAAAATTTCTGCACAAATCCTCTTTTTAGAGGATAATGTCAAACCAACAACAAATTTCATGATTTCATGTTCACTATGTCTTACAAAAGCAACTTTCATGTCCTCTTCACAAACTTATTCAAAATGATTCTCTACACATATATGATTATGATTCAATTTATATGATATTTAAATCATATGAACATAACTTACAAATTTACATCTTAAATTGGTGAGCATCTTCTCCCAATGTTGTATCTTGTCATTCCCTCTTAATTTTATGTTCAGCTTTAGATTTTCCAACCATTTAAAGTTTGCCCCTTATTTTTTGATACATTATATTCACATTCTAATCACCTTTAGCTACATGGATTTCAAAAAAACGGTACATGGGTCAGTGCAAGAAGATGAGGGACCTTTTAGATGCAATCCTAGTTTTCAAAAACACGATCATGTTACCAAAAAATACAACGTGTTTCTGCTACATAGCACTTGCTATGGTTCAAACCGAGCTTGACATGTCATGGGATATGTAGGATAGGAAACCATATCGCGTATGCGTTATATAACTACAAAACATGTACACGATATGTAGTTCTAAAATGCGTACGCGATTTGTAAAACTAAAATTAATTTATATAGACAGTCCCGAAACCCACAGTCTATTCTACCCATCAGCAACGCGAAACCGACAGCGAATTGGAGCATTTTGGAGCGAATTGGGTTCTTAGGATTGTTGGAGGAGCGGATTTAGTAGGAGGGGAGGAAAATACACTGGTGAATTATCATCTAACCAGGTAATTCAATCACCTGTAGCATTCATTTTTGTCAATTCTAAACCTAGAATACTATTTTTTAATAGTATAGAACAACCAAATTTTGTATTATTTATCAAATTGGAAAAACTGAGTCAATAATTAAATTCACATCGCCCTCAACCAAGATGAATGAATAACTACAATTAATTCATTTTCAAGAACTCAAAAATTCCTAATGCAACAAAAAATCGAAAAATTTAGAACTCCTCCCTTTATACAATGTATCCATCCACCTAAAACCACAATTTCCAACCCTCAAAGGACATTTCCCCATGATACTAATTGAATAAGTTTCCCCGAAAATGGCCATAACAAGATGAAATGCATGTGCACAAGCATGGATAGAAAAAATGCATAAAAAATTAGTAAATTGGTTTCTCAAAATTTCATCACAATCATTTGTCCATGAGCATAATCAAAATTTCATCACAAGTGTATGTAGTTATACATTGCCTCTTAGTTAAGCACCCTCAACTAAATGCCAAAAAACATTAACAAAGTGCCTCTTGGGCCTGCCCTTTGAAACATAAAATAGTGTATTATATAAAATCAACAATATATATAAACACAAAGTTAAAACTAGTAACGATGACTAATTTTATTCCTTCCTCCAGTAAGTTTAGCAGCCA
Organism: Pseudotsuga menziesii; assembly: GCA_001517045.1. Taxonomy (NCBI): domain Eukaryota; kingdom Viridiplantae; phylum Streptophyta; class Pinopsida; order Pinales; family Pinaceae; genus Pseudotsuga; species Pseudotsuga menziesii. Next base: position 5,921 of record LPNX010122852.1, read on the forward strand.
CCACCATTTTTCCACTAAAATATTTGCACTTCTTGGTTATAGCACCCACCTCATTTGTGTTTTAATTATACCTTCGTCAGCACTTTTCTCTTGTTCTGTGCATATGACTTACCCTCTGTGCCCCTGGCCTTATCGTAATGACAAAAAAGGTTGAAATATATGAACCTTCTCACTATGATATCGAATTAAAAGTTAACACGTCTTGACACCCCCATACAACCCTAGTATTCATCGGGGGACTATTGCTAATTAATTAAAGGTCATCACCTAAACTAAATATAACTTGAATTCTGCTTCTTTTATCCTATAAACATAATAAAGCAAATTAGAAACATGTGAGACCCTAGGTCTCCCCAAGATCCCTTGACCTAGAAAAGACATAAATGACTTTACTCAAATAGTCTATGCCCCTGCATCACTAGGTTTATCAACCATTTTTTAAAATAGCAAAAACAATGGATAATATATTTCTACATGTCGAGTCTCTGGGCTCATCTACAACCAATTATAGTCCAGTGTATAAATTCTCCATTTCTCCATGTAACTTTTGGTTGGTTTCCATGTTTATACAACAATGAAAATGGTGAACACCCAAGAACTACCAAGAGTGCGTCGTGAGAGTGTTCCTAACCATGATCAATTCAATTCTATTTAGAGTATATGGTGGCAGCCCTGTATCACCCCTTTTCTTGCCTCAAATGTCCTAATAGTCCCTTTACCTTTTCTTTTACATATCCAAGGGACGTAAAGGCCAAAACATGTCAAAATAGAACTCCTAAATTCAAAGAAGTGTAAACTCAAGTGTGCTTGGAAAAGTCAGCAATGAGGGTGAAGAAGTTCCTTAACTTCTAGAAAGAAGTTGAACGAAACTTACTATTTAATTGTTAAATGTTTAATTGTGAAATGTTTAAATTTAATTTTTAAATGTATGTAACCGAATTCCATTAAATTGCTTACTTCAGTTTGATTTAATTTACATTTTCAATTTTGAAGAGATGTCACTATATACCATGTATATGTTTTTAATGATTTTCTTGTTGATGTTTTTATTGCAGTTGCGCCTATGGACACAAATGCTGAAATAATGATTGAACTTGCCCACTTGAGAGGACTTAGTACTACTTTTAGTGGCGGTGATAGGATTCACTGTTCACTTGCATCCACTTTGGATGCAATTGTTGGGACTATTTCATTGTCAAGAAACATACTATATGATATTGCATCATATAGAGAAAGATAAAGACAAGAGTACACTGATGGGTTTGGCTACAATGCAATACAAAAGTTGAAAATTACCAAAGAGAATATATTTTCATTGTTTAGGGACCCTCGCATGGGGGAAATCCAAAATGAAAATAGGCCACATATCTCTATTGAGTGGTGCACATTTCATCTATTTGTTGATAACTGGATGGATAGATGGTATATGGTTTTTGATATGCCACCACACAACAAGAGGGAAATCCCACTGTATTTCCTTCGAAAGATGTATGTAGAGTTCGTGTTGGGTAAACTCGTAAACTATTTTGATATATTGCAATTTCAGGGGATTGGTGGGGGGATGCCCCAAAACCAACTGAATTCCAAGATTCAAGACGTTGATCACCCTATCCCTACACCTTGCAGGCAATTTCCTGGGCTAGATGTACCACCTGTACATTGTGTTATTCCACAGACACGTGATTCATATTTGAGTTTGGCATGGGAAGTTGTTCGTCATAGCACTATGGTTGAACATATGTGTGAGGAAGCGAAATCTATCCCTGGTGTGGTACATACACCAAGTCGTCACGGTGCAGGACCATCTTCTAGTGCAGTACCACCCACTAGTGCAGTATTTCCATCTAGTGCAGGACCATCTACTATTCCAACACCATCAGCACATTCCCAACCTACTTTGAGCCTCACGAGTGCACATTGTTTGGTCATCCCTACTATGGTCTTTCCTCAAATGTTGTCTTTAGTGGGTTTTTGAGTGATGTATGTATATGGTTAATTGTAATAAATTATTCATTTATTTTCCTCTTTGTACACATATGTATAGTTTGATTTAATATATTAATTTTGTGAACTTGTAGTTGATGATTTATGCTGGCAGCCCTGCCCTAGAGTTCCATGTTCCACACTCTACAGAGGGGCATACCATTCCATCCACTGATCCCTTGGTTGGTGGAGATATTCATATAGCACCCATTGTTGTATCTCACACCTAGGTAGACATTTTAAAATTTTAGTTTTTTAATACTTGTTAATTTGCTAATTTCCACATACTGTACATGTTAGTTCACTAATTCTATCTACGGTATAATATTTGCAATTATTAAACTTGCATATGCCATATCCTTCACGCGGGAAAGAAGTGATGGAGGTAGAGTCCATGGTCATATCGACCGGGGAAACATTTGGGCATGACATTCCATCCATTGATCCCTTGGTTGGTGGAGAGATTCATATAGCACCCATTGTCGTATCTCACATCTAGGTAACCATTTTAAAAATGTCAATTTTTTAATAATTGTTAATTTGTTAATTTCCACACACTGTACATGTTAGTTCACTAATGCTATCTACGGTCTAATATTTACAATTATTAAACTTGCAGATGCCAGATCCTTCGCGGGGGAAAGCAATGATGGAGGTCGAATCCATGGTAATATTATCCGAGGAAACATCTGGGCATGACATTCCATCCACTGATCCCTTGGTTAGTGGAGAGATTCATATAGCACCCATTGCGGTATCTCACATCGAGGTAAACATTTTAAAAATGTCATATTTTAAATACATGTATGTTCATTGAATTATGCATGTCTAATTACATGAACTCTTGTTGACCATAGGGACCAACCGAAAAACCTGGACCATTTCCTGGAGTTGTATCTCCTCATAGGCCATATGTGAACAAGGGTTGTATGTATATGAGGTGTCCTACTCCTAACAAGAGTCCAGTTGTCCACGACCATGGAGCTACTGATACCATTGCAATGTATATCCTTCGATGATATTTCTTGGTTAACTTGAAATCCAGTGCATAAAATGTTTTGTTAATGTTTGATTTGCATGTTTACTGCATCAGGAGCCAGAGTTTACTATTGAAAACCTTGCAGGGATGGTTGATGTAGCAATCAGTGCTGCATCTGCAATGGAAACAAGTCACACAGAGGTACAACTATTTCAACATGATCGTTACATAGTTTATTATTGTTGGCATATGTTTATTCATGCATTTCTAAATATTTCAACATTTGGTGATTGTAGCCACCAACAATAGGAGTTATTGATGCAGCAGTCAATGTGGTATTTGCAATAAAAACAAGCCACACAGAGGTACGGCTATTTGAACATGATCTAGACATAGTGTGTTATTGTTGTATATTGTTTATTCATGCACATGTCTAACTCTTTCAACATTTGGTGATTGTAGCCACCACTAGCAGCAACAGTTCTTTCCCCCTCTGGTTCAACCATGGATGCGACCATCCTTGATGTTCAACCAACAACTCCATCTGCTACACAAGGAACACAATCCCCTTTGTCACAGTCTCTCACTGAGGTGAGATGTCCATTAATGACCAATTGTTTCATGCAATTTCAATGAACATGTTGATAATTGTTGAGTTAATTTAGACATGGTATTTTATTAAGCTAATGTATTAGTACATAATTAGTTGAATTTAACAATTGATATTTAATTTGTAGGATCCAGAGATGCACACTGGTCCTAGATTTGTTCCTAGAGGATCAACGTCGAGAAAGAACAAGAGGAAGCTTGAGTTTTTATGTGTCTTATGCGATATGTACATTTCAATACATGTACATGTGGCTTGGATAGTTTTGGATACATGTACTTTTGGACACATGTACATTGACATTTAACTTACATGGACATGTGGCTTGGATAGTTTTGGATACATGTACATGTTTTGGATAGTTGTGGATACACATGTACTTCTGGTTACTTTTGGATATATATGTACTTTTGGAGACATGTACATTGAAATTTCAGTTATAAATGAATGATACATTTCACTTTGAATTTGTTCTTTCGTTTACACATGTTCTCGTGTCAATCAATTGTATTGATTTGTGTGGATTATATATTACTTATGAATGCACTATGTCAAAAGAACAAACTGTTATCTTTAAAGGTTTCAATGATCTCACTACATGCACACTAATTGGATATCTAATTAGAAATTGTGATTTTGGATGATCATTACAAGTAAAGTCAAAGTTCTTGCTCGTGTAATTTAATAAATATAAGTGCAAAACAATGTATTTCAAGGTTTTGGTGAACTCACTACATTCACACCAATTGGATCTATCTAATTAAAAATTGTGAGTTTGGATGATTAAATTACAAGTTAAGTCAATGCTCAAGTGTAATTTAATAAAACTAAGTGCAATACATGCTCCACTTTTCATCAATGACCAACAACACTATTCAACAAACCTCATGCACCCAATGACTAATCACTTGTCATTAAAGGAACTAAAATAGAATCCAAAGATCGAGAACCAACTTCGTGAATCAACATGATTTGAAGAATAAGTCCATCGGATTTGAAAAAGTTGAGTTGGAAATTAGATTGATTTTGAATTGAGTTGTGACAGTAAGATAAGATTAGGGTTAGGATTAGGGTTTCCCTGGTAGGGTTATGGTTATGGTCCATGCATGTAAATAGTAAACCCTAGTTAGGACTAGGTTTTTCCAAGCTTGTCCTTTGTTGGCGTTAAATGCATTGTCCAAGTTTTTCCCTCGTTGGTGTGACTACATTGTACCCTATTGAGTGAAACCCTAGTTTCAGAAACCATCGTATACTGTGGTCATCAAGAAATGGACAGGCAGGAAAGGCCCCCCCTAGCTAAAATCCCACATCATAAATCAAATAGAATCGACAGTTCATCGATCAGAGGCTCGAGCATCGATCTATGGTGAGTTGCAGGTCACCTCCAGATACCGTTCAGGGACACTTGGTGGACTTGTGCCTGGTGTGCAAAAAAAATCACGGAGCTACAATTTTTAATTTCGTCAACTCCTATTAGTGTGTTTGAGGATGGGAAATATGGAAACACCAAACGCATCCCCACCTTCCATGGCTTTCCAAGTTTGGCCATCATTGGTGTGACTGTAGTGTCCCCTACTGAGTGAAACCCTAGTTTTAGAAACCATCGTATACAGAGGTCACCAAGAAATGGAAAAGAGGGAGACCCCCCCCCCCCCAGCTAAAATACCACATCACGAATCCAATTTAATTTACGGTTTGTTGATCAGATTCTCGAGCATCGATCTATGGAAAGTTGTAAGTCACCTTCAGATACCGTTCAGGGACACTTGGTGGACTTGTGCCCGGTGCGGAAAAAACCTCATAGAGCCGCAATTTTGAATTTCATCAACTCTTGCTAGCATGTTTGGGCATGGGAAATATGGAAACGCCAACTGCATCCCCACCATCTGTGGATTTCCAGGTTTGGACCTCATTGGCATGAAATGCATTCTCCCCTACTGAGTGAAACCCTAGTTTTAGAGACCACCGTATACGGAGGTCACCGGGAGATGGACAGGCGGGTATAAGAGGTGAGTTGTCAAGACGAAAATTATACAAGCCTTAAAAGAGAAAGTTATCATTGCGACATCTTTTTTCCATCATCCTAGTTTTATATATCGGCTGAAAACATTGACAATATTACCTACTTGAAAAATTAGGGTTTTAGTCCTCTAAGAGAGCCTACAAAGAACTTTGACAGGTATGACCTAAAGAGGTACATGTATGTATTCTAATGTTATGTATATCATGTGAATGAGATCTTGAAATGTTCATATGATTGATATATAGGGTTTATTGATCATATGTAAAATTTGGCATGTTCATTAACTTGACATACAAGAGAACTTTTGGAATATTTATAAACAACATTATGGAAAATTTCGCATATCAAGAACACAAAATTGACATGTTCATAAGAAACATACATGGGAAAATTAAAATTATGATACATACCTCATCATTCTAGATCCCACCTATTATCATACAACCAAGTCAGATCATCTCTTATAATGACGGTCTCCATTAGTCTCTTGTGCTCTGTATCCGATAAGAAGTAGCACACCTTCAATGAATTTCGGTTAGGCATTGTTCATACTTGGCCTGTTTGTACCAATGATTAAGTTGGTAAAGTGATACACACTTGCACCTAGTTTGTAATCCTTGTAAACATATCCACCCTTATTTCTTGCATTGTTGTCATGTGTAATGTATTCACCTTTAACAACCATAGACCTGATTGGGAAGTGGTTGTTTTCATCGTTAGTCATGGACATAATGAGGGTTTGCTTTCCCTTTATACAACGTGTCGACCAGTAATCACCACCCCATTCACTATCTTTTGAGGAAACCACTACGTATATGTGTCCTACATAATATGATTGTAGGTATATGATCAAATATTTTTCGTGTGATACACGGCCATTAATGTGAGTTTCAAGACCATGTAAAGAAACAAAAAAATGTTAAGGAAATGCATCATACCAGGTTGTACAAGGTCTGGGACATGATCAAAACATATAGAAATAGAGAATTGGTATTCTTCCAATGGAGTTAACTCAACAATTTCACGATGATCAAGTGGAAGTGATATGCAATCCCATCCATCAACCCAATCCAATGATTCACACACATCCCAGTCACCATCACAACAAGGTGAGAAAAAACAAGGGAGTTTTATGGTCCAATTTCAAATGTTGGGTTATCAGAGCTTCAAATCGAATGAAAGCCATGAGTCCCAGGAATAGACTTGCATTCCCATTCATGTGAACGATCTATGTCTACCACCTCCAAAAAAAATCTCTCCACATGTCTCTTTCTTGTGGATTCTACTCGCATAGTTGATTCCTCTCCCATTATGGACGTGCATCACCTGACTATAGATTGAGCATTTCCAATAGTAGATATTGTAGATAATTTCAATTCCTCTCTTCATAGGGATGTTTTGAAACATGCTCCAGCTCCACCATGCTCTCCTTTACCATGCCCAGTCTAAAAATAGTTCCACATATGTGGAACTTTGTAGTTTTTATGCAATGAACACAACCATTAAAATATGCATTCATTTTTTAACTGGCCAACACATCCATCAAACCAAATCTATTGTTGATCCATCTGTGTGGTCTTTCCCTTCAAATGATCATAGAACATGATGAAGCAATGACATACATAGTTGAATTCATGGCACTTATCATCACTTATGTAGAAGTGATATTCCTTTAGAATTTCTCTTTTCTCTTCACTGCTATTTGGGCCATGCCTATATGTGATATGCACCATCAAGGAAACCTGCTCATAGTGATAATACTGACTGTGGATCTCATTTTGAGGTTGCAGAGTGTAGTTATCAGCAAAATCCAACAACTGAAAGTAGAGTACCACAGGGAAATATATCTCTGCATATTCTAAACTTCTCATCCTACCATCGTGCCAAGTGGACATGCTAAACATATTGATGTGTCTTTTCAATAAATTCCTTGATGGAGACACTAACTTGTACCTGTTGACACAAAATGATATCAATATCAGTTTTTTTTTGTAATTAAGGAATGAAATGTAACTATTCAAACATAAATTTATAGATAAATGCGTGTACCTGAGATGTCACCAATTGTATTTTTTTTCTTTCTTTCCCTGGGACTATTTGATAGCTAATATATTTGAAAATTTGCATGTCTGTAAGCATATTCCCAAATTCATTGTCTCCATTCTTGTGCATACATTGGATCAATAATGTCATTCCAGTACAGTTGGAGCAAGTTCCATCCAAAAAAGATTTTGCATAGTATGTTTGCCCCTCAGGCCTATTGCACATGATACTATGAATGAATTCTCTTGATGAGGTTGGTGGTATTGTCAAGGAGCAATCCTGCACATGGTTAGTATTCAACACATGATGAATGTACAAAAATGTTTCATAGTAATATTCATATTCTACATGGTATCTACAACACAATTGTTACGAAGAGTATTGATTCTAACATACCAGGTCTTACATTTCTCAAAATATCTTTGCCTCAAATTTAATTGTCTATGTTCATTCCTATATTTCTCATATAGTTCTGTCTGTGTTATATCAAGAAGATACTTAATATGTGTTTCACAGTCCTTTGAACCCCTTCTTAGTTTTAGGACATCATTCCGGTTTGAAAATGGCCTTGTGTGATCATGCCAAAAACTTTGCACTAGTCCCTTTACTACATCAACAAGCTTCATATCACGGCATGGCAACCGACCAATAAAGGCCCAAAAATATGTCTGAGCGGTTCTGTCAAGTTGTTCTCTTCTAATAGAATACATATGGAGGTTTTTTAAATTTAACTTAACTAGTTTAGATGTAGACTTGAGAAAATGAAGAACCTTGGTGTTTTTATTTACAACTGCTTGTGACAACACACGATGAGCCGCATTGCAGTCCTTTGAATGTGTGTTCTTACCAATTTTAAAAAAGGAATCTACTAAGATTTTAACTATATGAGAACTTGGTCCAGAAGTCTTTATCATCTTTATCCCTAACGATTTCCTAACAACATTCAGGACCCACATTTTAACAATGATAAAAATAATCTATATTTATCTCCATCACATTTAGAGACAAAATATTTATTTAGTATCTGTTGAGTTTGATAAGAAATACTATGTTTAGAGAGCGTACCTTCAATAGAATTGAGGAGTCCTTCATCAACTTGTATACACTTTGGAGTTCTTCGACGTGTGATTTATAATGAATATAAGGGGGTTGGAATTCTATCATCCAACGCATCAACAATACGCTCCGGCGTTTCAGTAGCAACTTGTTTTTCTTCATTCTCTTCCTAGTAGTTGGATGTTGGAAGTCCAACATCCTCATCGATGGTCCGGATAATATTTTCTTCTTCAATATTAGGCTGCATGTCCAATGTCTCTTCAACATTAGGCTCCATGTCCAAAGCTTCTTCACGAGCTTCATCTTAATATGGTAACTTATCACTTTGTCTTGATGTGGGATTTGAAACATCCCCTAATGAGCACCTACATTTTGCTTCTTGAATACTTGCATGGGGTGTTTGTTCGACAACTATTGTGGAAATTGAAGGTCCCTCTAGTGAATGCTTCCTTTTTTCTTGTCATGGATTAATATGATGAACCATGGTATCCTCTATAATTAGATTTGGATTAGTTTCCAAAGAAATCCTCCGATTCATCGTGTCTATTGTTTTCTTTTCTTTCTCTTCTTCGATGACTTCTTGATGTCTCTTCTTCCTTGTTGATTTTCTTCCTCGTTTACGTACATTCCCCATCACCACAATGATCAATTCAATATAGTTTGTTTTTGTTCCTCCTCAATTATAATCTTTCAAACCTTTAACTTGATTTATAACTATTGATCCTTCAAGGTGCTTCAATCTTCCTTCTCAATTGTTCACATTTCCCATCAAAACAATGAAGAATGGAAAATTTTACCTTTGGTTCTCTTGAATAATAAGCAAATGAAAGTTAAATCATAAATTGTTCCTCAAGCTGATTCTCTTGTACAATTGTGCATCTCCACCATAACCATGAAATGATATTGAAGCTTGATATCTTATCATGTGTACTCCTCAACCATGAAAGATGTCCTCAATGTTGCACCTACATAACAAAAAGAATGATGGAGAATGTGTATTGTGAGTATTTCCACAAGCGGGCTCGTGCTCTTGAAAAAAAATGTGTGATAATCGGATTTTTGTAAAAATAGAGTGAAGTTGCTCTCGGACAAAAACAATCCACTGTTTTTATAGTCCTACAATGCATACCCGATTTGTAGAAGTAAGACATGCATGCGATATGTTTAAGCACAATTAATAGGTTAGGTGCATGGTTAAGGAAACGAATAAAATCATAAGAAAACAAATGTTTTCTATGGTTAGAAACAAAGCAAATGTTTTTAGTGTTCCCTTCTTTTCATGCATATAAATGTTTCTCTCTATACCCCCAATAATCCCTAGATACCCCTATCTCTTTCAAAATATATCTCCCTCATTCTCTCTACATCCCTCCGTATATGTTTCTCTCTCCCTTACTCCATCCCTCCCTCTCTCACTGTGATGATGATGATGAACATGATGATGGTGATGATGATGATGATGAAGACGACGATGATGATACTGATGGTGATGAAGACGATGATGATTATCATGATGATGATGATGATGATGATGGTGATGAATATGATGACGATGATGACGATGATAAAGATGATGATGATGTCGACGACGATGATGATGATGACGATGATGATGAAGACGATGATCATCTGTTGATGACAATGATGATGATGACGATGATGATGATCATGGTGATGAATACGATGATGATGAACATCATGCTGATGATGATAATGATGAAGAAGATCAGCACGATGGTGATGAAGAAGATGTTGATGATTATGATGGTTATGAATAAGATCATGATGATGGTGATCAAGAAGATCATGATCATGGTGATCAAGACAATGATGATGAACATGATGATGATGATGATTATGATGGTCATGATGCTGGTTATGATGATGTTGATGGTCATGATGATGGTCATGATGATGATGATGATCATGGTGATGAAGACGATGATGATGAACATCATGATGATGATGATAATGATGAACATGATGATGGTGATGATGATGAACATCATGATGATGATGATGATCATGGTGATGAAGACGATGATGATGAACATCATGATGATGATGATAATGATGAACATGATGATGGTGATGATGATGAACATGACGATGGTGCTTCTGATGATGAACATGATGATGATGATGAAGATGACAATGATGATTATCATGATGATGACGATGATGATGATGATCATGGTGATGAAGACGATGATGATGAACATGATCATGATGATGATCATGATTATGATGATCATGATGATGATCATGATTATGATGATCATGATGATGATCATGATTATGATGATCATGATCATGATGATGAAGACGATGATGATCAACATGATGATGATGATGATGATAATTATGATGGTTATGATGATTATGATGGTTATGATGATGATGATGATGATGATGATGATGATGATGATTATGATTATGATGATTATGATGATGGTGATGAGGGTCATGAAGAAGATGATGATCATGAGCATGATGAGGGTCATGATGGTGAAGACGATGATGATGAAGACAATGATGATGATAATGATCACGATCGCAATGAACATGGTGATGATGATGATCACAATCGTGATGAACATGATGATGATGATGATGATGATGATGATCACGATGAACATCATGATGATGAAGAAGGTGATGATGAAAATCGTGATAATGAGGATGATGATGATGATGTTCATGATGGTGAAGACGATGACAATTGACATGATGATGATGATGATGATGATGATGAAGATGGTGATGAAGTTGATCAACATGATGAATATGATGGTGATGATGGTGATGATGATGATGATGAGGATGAAGATGATGATGATGAAGGTAATGATGACGATAATGACAATGATGATGATGATGATGATGTTGTCGATGACGACGATGATGATAATGATGATGACGATGATGATCATGGTGATGAAGACGATGATGATGAACATGATGATGATGATGATAATGATCATGATTATGATGATGAAGACGATGATGATCAACATGATGGTGATGATGATGATGATGATGATTATGATGGTTATGATGATGATGATGATTATGATGATGATTATGATTATGATGATTATGATTATGATGATTATGATGATCGTGATCATGATTATGATTATGATGATTATGATGATGATGATGAGGGTCGTGATGATGATTATCATGATGACAATGATGATGATGATGATAATGATGATGATGATGATGATGATGATGATGAGGTTCATGATGGTGAAGATGATGATGATGAAGACGATGAGGATCGACATGATGATGATGATGGTGATGAAGTTGATCAACATGATGAAGATGATGGTGATGATGGTGATGATGATGATGACGATGAAGATGATGATAATGATGATGATGAAGATGAAGATGATTATGATGTTGACGATGATGATGATGAGGGTCATGATGATGATGATGATGATGATGAGGGTCATGATGATGATAATGAAGAAGATGATGATGAACATCATGATGATGAAGATGATGATAATGAACATCGTGATAATGATGATGATGATGATTATGATGATAATGATGATGGTCATGATGATGATGACGACGACGATGATGATGAAGGTGATGGCAACGATGACGATGATGATGAAGATGATGATGATGATGAGGATGAAGACGATGAGGATCATGATGATGAAGATGATGGTGATCAACATGATGATTATGATGATGATGAAGAAGATGATGAAGATGATGATGATGATTGCGATGATGAAGATGATGATGATGATGATGACAATAATGATGAAAATCATGATGATGAAGATGACAACGACGATGATGATGATGACGATGATGATCATGATGATGAAGATGATGGTGATCAACATGATGATGATGATGATGAGGAGGAGGAGGAGGAGGAGGAGGGTCATGATGGTGAATACGATGATGATCATGATGATGAAGACGATGGTGATCAACATCATGATGAGGAGGAGGAGGAGGAGGAGGGTCATGATGGTGAATACGATGATGACGAAGACACATGTGCCTTACTTGCTATCCCTCTATGACTTACTCACTGGCTCTCCCTGACTTTGTGCATGATGATCATGATGATGAAGACGACGACGACGATGATGATGATGCTGATGCTGATGCTGCTGCTGCTGCTGATAATGATGATCAACATGATGATGATGATGAAGAAGAAGAATATGATGATGATTCTTAACATGATGATGATGAAGAAGAAGATGACAATTATGATGATTATCGTGACGATGAAGACGATGATGATTAACATGATGATGATGATGAAGATGATGGTGATGATGATGAATACAATGAAGATGGTGATGATGATGAGGGTCATGATGACGATGATGATCAACATGATGATGATGATGAACATGATGATGGCGATGATGATGATGATGATGAAGATGATGGTGATGATGATGATGATGATGATGATGATGATGATGATGATGAACACCACGATGATGAAGATAGTGATGGTGAATGTCATGATAATGAGGATGACGATGATGATGTTCATGATGATGATGATCATGATGATGAAGACGATGACGATCAACGTGATGATGATGATGAAGATGGTGATGAATATGATCAACATGATGAATATTATGGTAATGATTGTGACACCATCCATCTCTCTCTCTCTCTCCACATGTGTGAACCTACACCTTTCTCTCCTTGTGTATGTTCCCCCATCACCCCTCACACACACGCACCTTCTATTTCTCCCTCAATATCTATTTTCTTCAATCTATCTTCATCCCTACCTCACCCCCCCTCCTCCCTCTCTATCTTATTCTCTCTCACACTCTCTCCATGTCATTCTCTCTCTCTCTCTCTCTCTCTCTCTCTCTCTCTCTCTCTCTCTCTCTCTCTCTTCTGCTATGTTTTCAACGTATCCCTTCTCCTTAACCCCCCTACCTCATTATGACCCCTTATTATATGTTTTATCGCTTCTCATTCCCATCTCTTCAATTTCCCCCTCCTTCGCCCTACTCCTCCAACACATCCTATTCCTCCTCTCATACTCCATATCCACTTTTCCATTCACCAATCCTCTCTCTCATTAAACCATCACCCACTTCCTCACCTCCACATTATCCCCCTTTCTCCACTCAAATTTACAACATCCTGCTAGGACATTGATCATTCCCAACCCCCTCTCTACTATTAAATATCCCCACTTGAACTTCCAACATCTTCCTAGGCCCTTGACCCTTCCCCACCCCCTTTAAACTATTATCCATACATTTAATATATTACACATAATGCTAGATTTTTAGCTCTACAACACGCGTTTTCGTCTTAGAGTTACATAACGCGCTCGCGTTTTGTAGTTATGTAACACAAACGTGTTTTATAACTATATAATGTGCTCGTGTTTTGTAGTTATATAACACATGTGCATTTATGAATTCTACAAGGTGGGAAATGTAATTTGAATTTAAACATGCTGATTCACTTGTTCGCATGTCACCAATAGTCCTATGTGTATGATTTAGAATTTGATTCGGTAATACCAAACCTATGCTATGGTACATGATAAACCATAGCTAATTAGACATTTCCCCCATTTTTTGAAGAAGTCATTGTTTACACACTCATTACAGTAAGCTACACACAGTCAATTTTGATGAAATCTTTGACATAATTAGCATTTTTTCTGCAGATTCTAAATATGTAATTTTTATTAAAAAATATTATATTTTCCTATTTGTTTTCAATTTCTATTGTGTCTTAACTCTTTAACTCAAAATACAAGTCATTAGTGTTATTTTCATAACTTTTTCAATTCGTAATCGTTTAAAAAAAAAATTATATGGTGCACTAGAAGACACTGACCTTTACATTCTATAAAAAACCCATTTCATGATTATTTCATTAAGACCTTCAAAGGCTGCACCCACAAAAGGCGTACCATTTTCAAGGAATGATCACTTAGATAATTATAGAAAAAATTAAAAATTACTAATTTTATTTTCGGAAAATAGCGTTGCACTAGTGTTATATGTTCTCTACATTCCTGCAAAGTTTTGTATCCTAGAAGCATCATTTAGGACCTCAAAGGTTGCACCCACAAAAACATATACCTTATGATTTTCCTAAAAAAGGTGCCTGTTAGAAAAAATGAAATTTAACATAGTTAAAAAAAATTTCAATACATAAACCTTATATATTTGGAAACTTGATTCAATTTCCTACATTTAATATTTTTTACTCAAAGCAAGATATTTTGTGTAAGTATCTCAAAAAAAAGCACTTAAGTTGAGGGATTGTTGATACTTTAGTTTTTTATTGCATCTAACGTGATAAAAGTGACCCTCATTAGCTTGCACTATCCCACATGTATTTAGTGAATCCAATCAATTTATCTGAATTAAATCATTCAAAAAACTCAAGAATGTCTTACTCCATTTGGTGATGTTGGACAAATTCCTACTTCAGTATTATTTTTATTTTTTGTCTCATTTCTTTCTTCTTCTCAAACAATTTAATGGAATCCATCCCTGTCATAACTTGTTTCAATAATTCATGTCAATTCCCACTAGCTAATTTTGTTAAGCTTTGGGTCTCATCAGCAAGGAAGATTCTCAAGTTCAATTACCATTATTGGTGAACTAGTTGGTAGGCTCAGAAACCCCAAAATATAGCTAAGTTAACAGTTGGATTAGTCTATGCCACATGAAATCATTCGGGCGATTGTGCCAAAATAAATTCCCCTACTTCATGGTTTCTCAGACCAGAGGCAACTCCTTCTAGGAAATTTCAACTCAAAATGGGCCTCTTAAGGAAAATAATAAAATAATAGTTAAAATGATAAAATAAAATATATTAATTTTGGAGGAAGAAAAGAAAAAAAACTACTTTTTTCTGTTCGTATTTTCGACATATCTACGGATGTTTTTACTCAAATTTCGAGCAGGAGAGCTTGTTGGATGCAGAATTAAATTATACATCCAACAAGTACCCACTAAACATACTTTTTATGGACCCCTCTACCCCCAAAAAAATAAATACCTAAAAACACGTGATGATGATGTCATCATCACATTTTTCCAGGTATTTCTTGTGTTTGGGGTAGAGGGGTCCATAAAAAGCATCACATTTTTTAAGGTATTTCTTGTTTTTGGGGTAGTGGGGTCCATAAAAAGTATGCTGAGTGGGTACTAGTTGGATGCAAAATTTAATTCCGCATCCAACGAGCTCTCCCCATCGAAATTTGAGTTAAAATACAGGGAGATATATCGAAAATATGAACAAAAATAGTAGTTTTTTTTATTATAGCTATCCCCAAATTTATATTAAAAAATGTTTAAGACCTATACGGTATTCCAAATTTAAATCAATTTCATTGGCTAACACATGATGACATGGAATTTGAATTTGGGTTAAAAGGCCCAGTTTGAGTTAAAATTTCCTCTAATGTGGGGGAATTTTGAGCAAACAAAAAGACATGTTTCAAGATTTCTACATCTTTTTCCCTAATATTTAACCTAATGTATTTTCTTTTGGTTCTGATCACAAAGATAATTTATCTTACTTCCATTCTATTTTCTTAAACTTAATATTAGACACATTTTAACTTTGCAAGTATTTCTAAATGACCTTCTTTCATCAATTTGATCTTATACAAATGCATCTCCTTCCTCTTAAAGACAATCCCCACCAATGATTCCTCTATTCATTGGAGTTGTGTCACTCAAGAATAACCTTCCTATCAAGTTTTTTGTCTGATCAATTGTAGGTTATTCTTTCTTTCATACAAATTATTGTATTTTTTAAGGGCTTGCAATAAAAATCACATAGTGGAACTAGTTAGTAGCTCAGTTGGTTGGTGCTTCTAAGTCCAAAACTGAAATAGTTGATGTTGGAAGTACAATTCTTTGGGTCCTTCAGAGTTAGGCTCCCAAAACTAGAGTCAATAGGGTAACACCGCTTCGGGTGGGCCCCTTGGGAATTATTCTCGTGAATATAGTGATCTTCATCAAAGTTATACGGTAGCGAACCACATTAAAAAAAACAAACAAAAAAACATGAGTTATGTAATTGTATTAAATAATAATATGTTTTCTACATATAATATATTATCCAATTAAAACATATTGCGATTTACAATAAATACTTTCAAGTTTAAATTTATTTATTGGCCAATGTTATTGGGATTATTACATTAATATAGCTACTCATACTTTAGTTAAATGCTCACAACCAATAACTATAAAATAACCTAGCCACAAAGCCCCTATTACATCAATTTGCTAAATATTTAAGCTATGAAGCCATGATTGACAGACTCCAAACTATTGACAGACTCCAAACTATTTTCCAATTCATTAAGTAACCAAACATCTTTACAATTATTAAATTGTTAATAATCACTTCTTTAATTTTTACATACAACCTAAGCTTGATGGTTTCAATATAAAAAGTCAATTTATTAAAATAAATGTGTGAATTCTAAATTTTTATGACTTACTATATATTTAAATATTTATATTATATAAAGAACTTAAGCTTTATATATTCTAATAAAATTAGAACAATAAATAGATAATGATGTAACATGATGTCATGTAAAACATATAAAACTGTGAGATTCTAATTCTAAATATGAAATGCATGTATATCCAAATACTAAACCTCCATTTATATAAAAATCTGAAAATGCATTAAACAAAAGAAGATGCCCCATATTCATTAGATTCAATGTGAAATAAATTATAAAAAATATTATTCTAAATATTATTTTTAAAATTAAGTATCTAATTCCAAAAATGAATAGTTCCGAAAGAAATTGAAAATGATTATTGATTTAAATGTGAAGTGAATTATAATAAATATTCTTTGAAATATTATATTTAAACATAATATCTTTTTTTTAATTGTTATGTTTTTCTTATTGTTTTATCTTTTGCATAACATAAAATAGTAGTAATCCATTAACCAACGTTATTTTATTAAAAAAAAACAATAATGGTTATTCTTTTATTGTTTCAACTTTCCATAAAACAAAATAATAATATTCCTTTTTTAGTTAGCAAGTATGATTCAAATTTACAGTCATAATTTTATTTTATGATACAAATTATTCATGTTAAAAAATGATTCAAGTATATAACTCGCCATCTTGAAAATATGCCACTTTATAACTTCTTTCGACTCCATATTGGACTATATATTAAAATTGTATCACTAACTTAGAAAATGGTGCTTTCGATTAAAAGAGATGGATTGGATCTCCAATGGTGTTGTGATTGAACAAGACGAACTTAAAATTAGTCACAATATATTACATTTTGGACAAATAAGATGCACTAAGCATGCATGATGTTTGTGAGAAGAGGGACCCAATTAAACAAACATTTCACTACATTTTATTGATTTTTTTTAATCGGGTGAGATTTACCTATGAGAAGACGTGTGGTATACTTTTCTAAAATAATAAAAAACAAAAAACACATTCCAAGTCAATCAATTCTTTTTGTTATTAATAAAAAAAACTATAATGATGCTGTAAAAGTCACTATCCTTTTTGACAAGTTGTGTGTTTATATTAATTATATATATATACAATGTTATCTTTAGCCAGTAAACTTATGAAAAAATTATAGAGCTATCAACTACTTAATATTAAGAGTAAGTTGTATGTGTATGATAATGATATATATACAATATTATCATAAACTAACAATGTTTTGAAGAAACTATGTAGTTAACAACTTTTTACTCAAGGGTTTTTTGAAATTTTAAATTTAAAAATTTGAAAACTATAATTTCTTTATACATTTACTCAAGTTTTACTTAGAGGAATGTCTTTACTTTTTAAAAGAAATCATATTTGGAGTTTATTAGCTTAAATATTGATTTGTTTTGTCCTTAATAATCACGGTTCTTAATCAAATAACTAAATATTTCAAATGGGTCACAAGATTCATTGTTTATTTATGTAAATTTTCTTAACTTTAATGTTAAGGATATTGATGGAATATCCTCTTAAAGTCTATTCGAAGACCATATGATACGGTTAATTTTTCCTTCTAACTTATTGACCTTTCATTAACAAAAAAAACACAAAATGAAATGATGTAACAATGGAAGATGTATATAAAACCACAACAATAAACATCGGGGATATTAACACAAAATTAAAGCATAGAACAACAAGGAAACATATTAAATATTTTATTAAGTTAATTATACATTGGGAAAGTAAAATTCTTGAACACCAACTCTTTTAAAAAATGATAAATAAATGCCTCAATAGGATTCAGAAACTCTATGATAACTATGAAATCCTTCATTAAAATGATAAAACATGGATATTACATGTTGGTTTGAGCTTTAGAGGTGTTTATAGTTCATCATAACTCACAATAACAAATAAATTTCTTCAAACTTGACTTTTGTTTTCTTTATTTTTGCTAACTTTTATAAGTTATAGCATCCCCTTTATCCCTTATTTCTTTGTCAATATATCTAATCTTCCCTCTCTTATTTTTCTTTATCCTCCCTTTCTTTATTTTTTTTTCTTCTTCTCCATGTTCTCCCCTTATCCAATTGTTTAGCCTTTTTATTTTTCTCTCCTCAAGTTTTATGTTCTCCTTCTCTTCATCAGAGAGGCATCTTGCTCCTCTTCTTCTTCATGAGCCCTCTTCTCTTTAGAAATTTTCTAATCTTCTATTCATTGATTTTCCTTTTAGTTTTCTTTGAATCCCTATCACTCATATGAGGTCCTCCTTTTAATATTCAATGTCCATGTTAATTGACCAACCAACCTCCATAAATCAGTTTTAATGGAGATGATTATTGAGACCATCCATTATATACATCACTCATAAAGTCACATGTGATGTGAACTTGAGCCCATCAATATTAATGTGCAGTGGGAAAATGGAACAAGGGTTAATCACATTATCAAATAATTTTTCTGGGAGGCATGGGGAGGGAGAGATTAACAGACGGGAGTAATTTTTAAAGGGGAGTCAGTTGATGTCATACCAAATCTCCCACCACTTAGAATAAACAAAGGAAACCTAATCTTATGGTAAGTGGTTTGCATCAACCCATAGCCCCAAAAACTTTGAAATGCAAACTATAATGCTCCTATGGAAATCTCTCTCTAGGTCATAGAGAATCGCAACCTTATGTTATGGCCAATGCTCATAGGTTTTTGGTGGAAATTTTTGTTTCACTCCCTCAATGTATATTAAATTTCAATATCCATATGATAGGGCATACATATCTTTCAATTTTTCCTCTAACTCCATAACTTCAGCCACTTTTAGATATACACTTTCATTATAGAGTTTTATCGTGGCTATTTGAGCTTTTTTCTACTATAAATAAAAACCTTCTAAAGTGGGATGGATCCATATATAACTCTATAAAATCCCTTGTACCTATTATCTTTCAAATTGCATTTAAAAGCATAATTAACTCTTCCACTTCGGTAACTAATATAATAATAATAATAATATCCATGTCATGTTTCATGGGTAGAATAAAGTGATTCATGCATTTCTCTTAATATTGGTGACTAGTGTAATACATGTCAATGAACTTCTCCCCCTTCACCATATGATGGTGGTATTCTTATTCCTTAGAGTTCTAAGGGTTATTTTAATTATCTTAGAACTTCCTGGTTGATTGCATTTTTCATGGGTGAGATAACAAATGGTTCCTAATTTATCAAACTTTTCCATTGTAATGGTTTTATCTCATGTATTAATGGTATTAATGTTGTTACAAGTTTTAGAATTATAATATCATCCCTTGTCCATATTGTTGGGCCTAGAAATGGCCCCTTTTTAACCACTCTTATCCACCTCTTTTTTCCTCATCCTACCTTATTCTGTAGGCTAAACAGATGTTTTTCCCTCACATGAAACCTCAAGTCATAAAGGTATGGTTAATCATTGGCTTATTTTATTAATGCTTAGGATTGTGGTAATCAAGGCTATACATCTTAAATTATGCTAACATATGATGGTTTTATAAAGATATTTCGAGATATAGAGAATACAGGTGTAGCGGGCCAAACATGATAAAGGAGGGATGGACATTCACTGCTAAAGCTGATCTCCATCCATTCCATCATTGCCCAAAGAACGTGGTCCTAGTGTATTAGTCCATGCAAGCTGTACAAGGGTAGCTGCAACAAATTGCGACACATTTGGAGGAAATAGTGCATCGTTGCTCAAAAGTAGCTTTAATTTGCAGGATATCTTCTCAATCCATTAGGATCATTATTTATGGGTCGAATAACAACTTCCCTATATCTTCTACTCTAATCCTGCCATGACTATAACTGTTTATTGTAATTGGGGCAGCCTGAAGATCAGAGATCTTCATGGCTACCCAATAATAGGAAGAGGATGTAATGATTGTAATTGTATAAATATGGGGAACTATTCTAAGCCAGGGGTTGAACATTTAACTAAATTATTGTATTAGGTATGATTGAGGTTGCGTGATTCATCTGCCCTTTTTAATACAAGGAGTTACTTCAGATCTTGGTGTTTTAGCATGTGTGATTTCAAGCATCTCTGTGTGAAGGCTGGGCCCGCCTTCCCACAGGGATTGCTGAGTTAATTAGGTATCTATTATGTTGTGTGATTATGTAATAATTTCCTTTCTTTATATTAAGCTGCAACAGTTATTGATTTATAGTGTGTAATTTAATTACTAGTAATTGAATTTCTTGTAAGATTGCAGTGGTATGGTGTGACAGTCGACTATATAGGTAATTGTCCCTTATTCAACAATGTGATAGCTGTAACAGCTGTGTTCATCCCTAGTTCTTTCAATTACTATTTCTGTAGATCTTTGTAGTTTGTTTCTTTACTTTTATAGTTGCAAAATTTCATTCCTGTACTTTGAATTTCTAGAACAACTGAATTCAACTCATGTCCTTTGGATTTCTAGAATAATTTAATCAAGATAATTGGGTGGATCATTAGATGGTTTTACAATCAGATTTCATTTTCTGCAAAAGTAGTCTAGATATTATTTTCTAAATCTTTCAATTCTAGATTAAGAATTGTACAAGGTACTTGTGGTTGTATTCTTTAGAAAGTAAACTAGATTAAGTGGATTATGGGATGAGTGTGGCTGAACAGGAAAGTAGGATCATTTACTTACAACAACTTAGTGTTTAAAGCATATATAGTGCATATTATCCTTGAAATAAAAGACATCCTTGGGTTGAAAAAAAATATTGAACACTCTGTATTTTGGCTTTAATTAACTTGCATATAGTGTGCCCAACATTTTGGCACCGTTGTCGAGGAGGATAAGTATTAGACACTATTGTAGCTGCATCAAGTGATTTTCTTTATTTAGTCTTCCTCAGTCTTTTTTGTTTGCATGTTTTGGGTTGCATGAATACAAGAAGGGTATAGCGTGACCACCTTATAAATCCCAGAACTCCAC
This sequence comes from Pseudotsuga menziesii, assembly GCA_001517045.1. Lineage (NCBI taxonomy): Eukaryota > Viridiplantae > Streptophyta > Pinopsida > Pinales > Pinaceae > Pseudotsuga > Pseudotsuga menziesii. Next base: position 28,082 of record LPNX010122852.1, read on the forward strand.
AGAACACTAACGTTGCAGGTGGTCGAGGCCGTGGGAGAGGTCCAACATTGGGAAGAAGAACATTCATTGACGATCCGGTTGATAGAACCAATTATTCTACCAAGGATCACTATCAGGAAACACTGATCAGAAGAATCCCTACCAACCCTGGAGTGGCAGCACCAGGCTCTACAGTGGAGAACACATGAGGAGATGCAACACCCTTGAATACCCCTGTAGAGGAAGAAAGAGTTAGTATTACAGGATCGACTGATCGAGATCTGATCTATCACATTAACGAGAAGGTTGTGACTAAAGAAGAGTAGACACAGTTCCATCAGAAATTAATCGATTAGTGGAAGAATGAAGAGGATAAAATAAAAGAAAATATGAGTAACAGATACGATTCTGAAGAAGAGGAGGCAATGGGATTAAATCATAATCATGAAGGAAATTCCCTACCTGAAGGGACGGTGGCTACACTTCAGTTCCCAATTCAACAACCAGAAGGGGTAGCCCCCATGAAAAATATATCACCATCGGTGTTTCCTCTCTTTTATGGAAAAGAGGTAGAGGATCCAGATGAATTTCTTTTCGAATTTGATATCCTCTGTCATAGCTATGACTACACCACCAACACACTGAAGCTAAAAATCGTCCCTGCCACTCTAAAGGACAATAAATAACGTTGGTTTATGAGCCTAGGAGGAAGAACTATCACTAATTTGGACATGATGAAATAGGTGTTCCTGGAGAAATATCAGGAGTATTGCAATACCAAGGATAAGAGAGAAGAACTGTTTAAAATGGTACAGAAGGATGATGAAAGTATGGAAGATTTTGTCGAAAGACTTTATATAATGTGCATAGCATTGGAAAAACTAATATGGGGTTAGATGTGCTCAAAATAATCCTACTTCATGGGATTAGGGATGATTTCCTAGATATGTTAAACCTTTAGGAAAGGGGGATATCTCAAAGGAGTCCTTCGAAAAAATCATGGAACTGTTCAAAAGGTACTCCAGGGGATCTTCCAGGAATAACAGGCGAAACAAGTAGGACAAATTAGAACATGATGTCTTCGACAGAACTTAGAAGTCATCTAATGGAGGAGCCAATGGTGCAGAGATAGGAAATCTCCTCGAAAATTTCAAAATAGAAATGATGAGCTCCATCTCCTCGAAAATATATTTCCTGAGGGCAAAGTAGAAACAAGCAGTAGAAGATCTCACACTAGGTGTATTCTACCCTAGATGTAGAAAGAACCACTCTCTGAAGGAGTTCCCACTCGACAAGATAGAAGTGTGTCAGCTGTGTGAGCTGAACCATGACACAAAAGAATGCCCGTCATTACCTCAAGTGAAGGTTGTTCTGCATGCATCAACTTCAGAGGTGGAACCAGCTTACTTTATTGAATAAAAGAATCCATGGTAGCCTCGAAATCAAGTTATGACTCCAGACTCATTTCCATTTTTGAATAACATGAATAATTGGAATAATATGCAACACATGAATACACAATTCCCTTCATCTTATTCTAATCATCAATGGTACCCCTCTCAACCTTCAATCCAAAATTTTAACTCCTGGAACCCTTGGGTTTAGCCACCATAGCTATCGAACCAATAAAATTCATGGTCCCCTGGATGGATGAATTTCCATCCAGGGAACCGGTTTCCTCAACAACTTCCACATCAACCATTTTCTCAACAACCATACCCTCCTCAATATCCTCAGACTTATCAGCAGTCACAACTACAACTCCAGAACAATGCTGCCCCCAATATGTCGATATGACCTCAACTGCCTGATCAACCTAATTTTAACTCAAATAATAAAATAGTCCTTGAATTTGAGACTGTCAACATGCCTGCTTACTCCCTTACTCTTGTACCCTGCAATGATATTCGGTTATGATCAGGAAAGGTAGTGGATCCTTTGATCATTAAGGATGTTCCATCCCCTGTGCATGAGGGAGGGGTGAATCCACAATATTTATCCAATGCGACCCCCATCATTGAAGATGTTGAACATCCTACTAATATGTCGGCTGAAACACATAACAATACATCCATCGACACACAGCCTACCCAGCTGATTAGGGAACCACTGTACCCTGAAAGATTAATGATACCAAAGGTAGTGGGACAACCTCAGTTTAACCACTTAGGAAAGTTAAAAAATATTTATGTTAAAATTCCCCTCCTTTAGGCTCTTCAAGATGTACCTATCTATGCTAGAACTGTTCGGGTTCTGTGTACAAGGAAACCAGGAAGGAAACCCAGGGATCCTCCAACCGTTCATGTCATAGGGAAATTAATAATGGATAAAACCTTCTTGGACAAATACGACGATCCTGGGAATCTCACTATCACTATGCAGATTGGGCATACAGAGATACCCAACATACTAGTAGACTTAGGAGAAAAAATTAATCTTATGACTATTGAAGCTGTAAGAAAAATTTGGCTCACTAATCTCAGGCCAAATCCCACCATTTTAGAACTGGAAGATAGATCCACTATTAAAACTGAAGGAATTTTGGATGATCTCGTCATCTCAATTGATTCTTGGGAGTACCCTGTTGACTTCTTGGTTTTACAGCCTGAGTCACAGCTAGGATGACACCCATTGATCCTGGGAAGACCCTTGTTAGCTACAGTTGATGCTTGCATCAGCTTTTGATCTGAGTCTACGACCATATCAGATGGCACCGAGATAAAGAACCTCACTCTCTATCCTCCAGCTCGATCGAGCTTAGAACCCAAAACTTCGTTATGGATGAAGCCAGAGGAAGAAGAGGATGTTTAGCCATTATTGACAATAGGGAAGGCCTTAACTTTTAAAAATGAAACTCAAGATGACACCATTAATAATTTCATCAGTGAACCCACTTCTGTCAGTAAGAAAATTGATCAGATCTTGAATACCACTATAGGTGAAGAGGAACAAGAAAATATCACAAAAGAGGCATTAGTTGTAACACCTCGGTTTTGACTCCATTTTGCATTAATATACATGATACACATATTGTAAATAATCATGGTGCAGAGCTAAAGGAAAAGGCCCCACCATGATTTGGTTATGTTATGTTTTGGGTTGAAATGGTCACCAATGGTATATCAGGACATGCAACATACATATTAAGTTGTGGCACCATGTAACTATGCATTTTAATTAATAACCCAGCGAGCTATGTTCACTGCAACTAAATTGAGAAGGGGGATTATTTACTAAGGGTAAGGAGGGGGGAAGTTAAATCCTAAGCCATGGTGGGTGGGGGGGGAATCCTTGTGTCACCACTCTCTTCACTCATCCTCCCTTGTCTCATCGAACCACCACCCTTCATCGTTCTGTTGGAATACTTGAAGAAAAACATCAGGTGTTTTTATGAAATGATGGCCATTGTCATTATGGAGAACAAGGAAATTTCTCAGAAGGTTAAAAGTATGGGGGAAGTGGTCAGCTAAACTTCTTACTAGATAAGTAACCATGAGTCCAGGATTGATGACACTAAAAGCAACCTCAGGGAAATGATGGGCAAGTTGGACAGAATCCGAGAAGACCTCTAGCGCTTGGTAAGCATGAATCAAGCCAGCAAGGCTTTTGAAACCCCAGCAGCAGCAACACACCCCATGGAGGAGGAATCGATTGTTCATCCCATGAATCCCCTAGGAAATCCTTAATGGTTTATTAAGTCTTATGTTTTTTTGTCTTTTACTTTGTGAGTAGTTTATTAGGGTATACACTACCCCAGGCATTAGATGTTATGTAAAAACTCTGTGTGGAGTTCTCTGGTCATTCTCATGGACCAGTTTTGTTTTCTCCATTTTTGAACTGCAAGAACTCTCCATTCCCGGTTTTTTTCTGTAATGAATGGCTATGCACAGCCTGTTTTATATAAAACCTTTTTCAGTTTATGTTAAAAAAAAGAAGAAGTAAGCTATTAAACTATTATACCATATGTTAGAAAATGTAGAAGAATATGACACATATTCAATGGACATATTTCAAGGGAAATTTAAGGCAGTTATTCAATTCAATGGGAAATAGATTATATCAAATATTGTTCTAAATATATATTGTAAGAGAAATTTAAGGTTGTTAGTCAATTCAATGTGAAATAGACTATAAAAATCAGAAAGTTCATTAATCCAATAAGTAAGCTATTAAACTATTATACCATATGTTAGAAAATGTAGAAGAATATGCCACATATTCAATGGACATATTCCAAGGGAAATTTAAGGTAGTTATTCAATTCAATGGGAAATAGATTATAACGAATATTGTTCTAAATATATATTGTAAGAGAAATTTAAGGTCGTTAGTCAATTCAATGTGAAATAGACTATAATGAACCTTGTTCTAAACATTATATTTAAAAAAAGCATCTCATTTTTTTTGGAATTGTTATATTTATATACTTTTTTATTTTGACTTTTACTTGCAACAAAATAAAAACATTTCATTAAACAATGTTATTTTAAAATTAAAAAAAATCATAATTTTATTTAATTATTTACGAATGGTTATTTTTTATTTTTTCAATTTTTATATAAAAAATAATAATAACATTTCATATTTGATTAGCCATCCTAATTCAAATATAAAGATCATAAATTTATGTTATGATAACAATATTTTAAATTAAAAAATATATACATCGTTTCAACTTTTACATAAAACAAAATAACAACATTTCCTTTTTTATTAGCCACCATGATTCAAATTTTAAAGATCATAAAATTATTTTTATGATAACCATATTTCAAATTTAAAATATGTCACTTCATAAATTCTTTCATAGCATTGGACTATGTATTAAATTTGTGTCAGTCACATAGGAAATCGTGGTTTCGATTTAGTAAGAGAGATGGACTGGATCTCCAATGGTGTTGGTATTGAACTCGAGGAACTTAAAACTAGTCACAATACATTAAATTTTGGACAAAGAATTTATAGTAATCATGATTACTAATTGTGGTTGTAGTCAATATATTAATAGTGTTACACCGTGCAGGGTGTTTATTACAAGATGGACCCAATTAAGAAAACATTTGAAGAGATTCTATTGGGAATACATTTTTTTTCTAAAGAACACATTCACATTCATTGAATTGTATTTGTCATTATTCCATAACAATTTTGGAATGATGATGTAAAAGTCATGAAAATTAAATTAAATGAAAAACACATTCTTATTCGTTTAATTGTATTTGGCGTTAATCCAAAACAATTCTATAATCATGGCGTAAAAGTCATGAAGCGTGAAACTATCTTTTCTAAACAAGTTGCAAGCTTATGATAATCATGTATAGAGCATTATCATACACCAATCAAATTTTCAAAAGATTATGGAGCTAATAAGTTTTTTTAATTTCATATTTACTCTTAAAAACGAATTACTTAATATTAAAAGTATTTTGAAATTTTAAATTCAAAAAATTATTTAAGTATGATTTGTTTATTAAGTTATATTTTAATACTTCAATTGAAAAGATGTGTCCACATTTTTTCTAAAGGGGAGGCCACCCGTTCAAACTTTGAGTCCGTTAGATTTAGGTTTTCGATAAAGAAGGCGGGTTGTTTAGCACCTTTATCGGTTGTTTTTTAATCCATTTTGAGTTGAAAAAAAAATATATATATATATATTTAAAGTCCATTTTGTTGATGATTATTTAGTTTGTGGTAAACGTAAATATACAACAATCCAAACCTTTTTTTTTAAAGAATTTATGAAAGGCTTTGCTTTGTAAAATAAATAATTTTTGGCGTTTATTCATTGAAATATTTATTTTTTCTCATTAATAATCATAGTTTTTAATGAAGCAATTTTATTTCAAATGCGCTATGATATTTATTGTTTATTCATGTAAATTATTATCTTTAATGTTAATAATACGAATGGAAGTTAGGTTTATTGGAATTTCATATGATACGATGAACTTATTGCTTATGGTTCAACAAACCTTCACACACAACAACAAACATAATATAAAATGATGTAGCAATCTAAGATGTATATAAAATCACACGAAGAAAAGTCAAATTCTACAATTTTAAGTTTTCAGAAAATCATAAATCATAAACAAATTTCGCAATGAGACTCTCTACTTCTAAAATAATTAATTAAGTATGAAATTCTTGATTAAAATGACAAAATATGGAGATGGCATGTAAAAAAAAATTATTTAAACTTGAATTATGTTTCATTTCTACTACGATTATCTTAGCTAAATTTTATATATTTAACATCCCACTTTTTCCCTATGTCAAATTATTTAATATTCCCTTTATTCTTTTTTCTTTATTATATTTTATTCTTATCCATGTTCTTCCCTTCTCCAATTATCCAACCTCTCTTATTTTTCCCTCCTCAAATTCTAGGTTCTCCTTCTCTTCATGAGAGAGGAATGTCCCTCCTCTTTTTTTTAACCCTTTTCTCTTCACAAATTGCCTCATCTTCTATTATTTCATTTTCCTTCTAATTTTCATAGAACCCCTATCACTCCTATGAGGTCCTCCTTTTCATTTTAGACGTCCTTCTTAAATGACCATTGAACCACCATAAATCGTTTTTAATGTTGATGATAAGCTATCCTATACACTATTTGCACTATTGATAATGCCACATGGGATCTGATATTGAGCCCATCAACATTAATGTGCATTGAGAAAATGATCGAGGGAATAAGCACATCATCAACTATTTTTTGGGAATCCATGGGAAGGGAGAGACAAGCAAATGGAAGTGATTTTCAAAGGGGAGTGAGTTGACATCATCCCAAAGCTATGAACATTTTTAATATACCAAGGAAACCTAATATTATGTTCTAAATTGAGAATTAGGAGGCATTTTCAAGGATAAGTGGTTGGCATCACTGCATAGCCCTAATCCCTTTGAAATTCCAACTAGAATGCACACATGTAATATTCTCTAGGTAAAAGAGAATAAAAACATCATGTTCTGGCCAATGCACATAGGTTGTTGTTGGTACAAAATGTCATTTCTCGCTCAATGTACACTCCATTTTGATATGCACATAATAAAATGTGTGTTTCTTTCACTTCTTCCTCTAACTCCATAACTTGAACCACTTTTAGATCTATACTTCTATTGTAGAGTTCTTCTCATGGCTCTTTGTGCACTATTCAACTATAAATAAATCCCTTTTAAGTGAGATGTATCCATATCTAAATATGTGTAATCCCTTGTTCCTCCTGTCTTTCAACTTGCACTTAAAAGCATAATTCCCACTTCCTATTGGGAAACTAATATACAAATAAGAATCTCCTCTTGATGTTTCATGCATGAAATAAAGTCCCTCAAGCATTTCCCTTTAGCATAATTCATGGTAATGAACTTCTTTCGCTTCACCAGATGATGATAATATTCTACTTCCTTGGAGGTCCAAGGAACAACAACTTATTCTAATTCTCATATATCCTCCTTGATTACAAATTTCATGGATGAGATAACAAAGGTTTCCTCCTCCTTCATTACAACTTTCATGGATGATATAAAAAAGGGTTCCTACTTTATCAAAATTTTTAACTGTAATAGTTTTACTTAAATATTTATGCTATAGTCCATGAGAGCTCTACTCTTGTTGTCAAAATATGGCAATATGCTTCCGAATATCGAAAATAATACTTCCCATATGTTACTCCTCCAGATAGGTTCCCTTGGCTACTTGATCATCCTACAACTCAATCCTTGTGGCCACCAACATGCAAGAGGGTGCACGCACGAAGATGGTTCCACCTTTTAGTGCCATTCTAAAAATACAAAATGTAATTCTGAAAGGGAAATCTACAAGACATATGCATTATCTTGGTTTGGTTCAAGAAACTTGAGCCTAAAACCGAAGGTAAGGCTAGTTAGACTATATCACAAGTGCGATATATCGAACTTGCGTTATGCATACAATGGTTTACACCTAACAACCACTATGTAAAACATAATCATCATATTGCATATGCGATATAATGCATATGTAATACATCACACATGCGATATATTGCATATGAGATATATTGCATATGTGATATATCACATATGTGATTTAGTGCATATGAGACAACAAAAATTAACAATACATTGATTAAGCGAAAAGAGGGGGGGTGAAAGGTGTAGAGGGAATCATTGGAGGGAGGGATGGGTAGGGTATATATATGGGGGGATGAAGGGAGAAGAAATATAAGGGGAAGCAAGGGATGGGTAGGTGAGGGATATGAGGGGGGAATGGAGGGAAGATAAATATAAAGGGAAGGGATTGATGGGAGGGGAATAAATATAAGTGGGAGGGAGGGATGGGGGGAAGAGATATAGGGGGATGGGAGAGGGAGATATATAGGAGTGATGGATAATGGGTGGAGGAAAGATATAGCATAATGGATGGAGGGAAAAATGGGGGTTCGGTTAAAGAGTTAGAGGGAGGAGAGGGATGGATGGATGGGGTGGTGGTATAGAGAGAGGTATAGAGTGAGTAAGTGAGTGAGAGAGACAAATGGGGGGGTCCTGAGAGAGAGAGAGAGAGAGAGAGAGAGAGAGAGAGAGAGAGAGAGAGAGAGAGAGAGAGAGAGAGAGAGAGAGAGAGAGAGAGAGAGAGAGAGAGAGAGAGAGAGAGAGAGAGAGAGAGAGAGAGAGAGAGAGAGAGAGAGAGAGAGAGAGAGAGAGAGAGAGAGAGAGAGAGAGAGAGAGAGAGAGAGAGAGAGAGAGAGAGAGAGGGGGGGGGGGTGAGAGAGAGAGAGAGAGAGAGAGAGAGAGAGAGAGAGAGAGATGGATATTAAGGAATGGAGAGAAAGATTGATAGATGAAGTATTGGACCAGTGAATTGATTTCATGAGAAAGAGAGAGGGACACATGGTTAGAGACGGAAGGGAGAGAGAGAGAGGGTTGATCAATGGTTTTAGAGGCAGTGACATGGTGAAGGAGATAAATATCGATGGTTATATAGAGAGAGGAAGATAGGGAAAGAATTTGGGAGGAGAGAGAATGGGGTGGAGAGAGGAGGTAGGGGGAGAAACTGAGGGAGGGAGTGAGTGAGAGGATGGAACACATGGAGGTAGAAGAAGAGGGAGGGAACAAGGGGGAAGAGAGAAAGTGTTTTCTAGCAGGAGGGAGGGATAACAAAGGAAGCATTTTAGAGGGAAGGAAGGAAGATCTAGAGAGGGTTGATGGATGGTTTTAGATGCAGAGGCATGGTGAAATATCGATATGGTTATATAGAGACAGAAAGAGAGATAAGGAATTTTTTTTCGGGGGGAGAGAGAGAAGGGGTTATATAGAGGAGGTAAGGTGGGGGGAGTGAGGGATGGAGTGAGTGATAGGATGGAACACATGGAGGTAGAAGGAGAGGGAGGGAGGGAGGGGGAAGAGAGAAAGGGTTTTAGCTAAAGGGAGGGGTAACAAAGGAAGGGTTTTAGAGGGAGGGAAGGGGGAGAGAGAGAGGGTTGATGGATGATTTTAGAGGTAGAGGCATGGTGAAGGAGAGAAATATCAATGGTTAGATAGAGAGGGATGGAGAGAGGGTGTGTGGATGTGTTTGGGAGACATAGGGGGAAGGTTGGATATAGAGGGAGAGTGGGTGTGTTGTTCCAAGACTAATACACTAGTAGAAAATGAGAAATTAATGACTAAAAAAATGACTAAAATCAGGCTATAAACAACTATTTTTGAGTCGGTGACTAATAGTAGCAAATTACCACTATCTTATAGCTAGTCGTATTTCACTAGTCATTAATAGCTTGACTTAGTAGTCACTAATTTAGTCATTGATTTAGTCATTGATTTGGTCATTGATAGACAATTATTTAGTCATTGATAGTCAATGATTTAGTCATTGTTTTAGTCATTGATAGTTAATGATTTAGTCATTGATTTAGTCACGTATTTAGTCATTGAGTTAATCATTGATTTAGTCGCTGATTTAGTCACTGATTGTAACCATTAATGACCAAATATACGACTAAATAAAATACTAGAAGTTAACATATTAATGACTAATCTAAATACGACTAAAATACGAGAAATTAGCTACTAATAGTCGTATATATGTGAATTTATTCGTTTTTGTAGTCACAAATTTATGATAGGGCACAGAGGAATCGAACCACCAACCTCCTGCCCATAATTAGGCAGTCGCTCTACCATTGAGCTAGCACCCTTTAAGAAGTTGTTATTGCTTGACAATGATGATATTCAAACAAATTTATGATAGATATCAATCTACAAACTACATAATTATTACTATTACAACTTACCAGTAACTAGTATTTATGAAAGTAGTCATTTACGTAGTGGAGAATTGTAAATAAGAAGGAGTTGCGTTGGATGATTTCGCAAATCTCAATGTTTCGATCCCTACTATGGGAAGGGTAAGGAAGCTGATGTGTCCCCATTACACCAATCACAGCAGGCACGCCTCGCTCCAAAGAAAACTGCACTTGGGCTTCTTGTGAATCCCTTGGTGCAAATGACATGGTCAAAACATTTCTCTTCAAACATTATGCACCCCACCTTGCCACCTAAGCATGCCATAAGGATTCCAGAGATAGCTAAATGGTAGCTGATGCACTCTTAGCTAATGCATGGATAATGGGCAGTTTCTAACAGACAACTCATTTAACTAGAAGAAAGAAAAAACAAGTAACCGATAACTTATTCGTGACACTTAAGATTTGGCCCTAGGAAATCATAGGTTACACTAAAATCAAGACAGCATCATGGGAGAGGTTGCAAAGATGCAAGGGTTGATGAAATACACCAAGAAATCCTTGTTTATTTCAAAGTTTTCAATTATCATGCATGGTTGGAGAAAAATTCAGTGAAGACCCCTCTTTCACCACCCAACCCTAAAAACACTAATTGAATACTCTAATCCAACCTATGATTTTCTAAGATCCTTCTTCGACCCTTCCATAATATGAGAACCCCTATCTAATAAATATGTAATGTGTGTATGTATATTTTGTTCCCAATGATATCAAAACAAAATTACTAAACAGAATCGATGGATACAATATCGATATCCCTATTTGTACTTGTAGTCATAACCATACAACATGCAAAATCAATGGTTGGTGATTACATGAACCCTGCACCATTGGACTATCCATAAAATGTATACAGACTCTGAATCACGATCAAACAAGAACCTTTTTCAGAAAAGCAACAACACTAAGATGTAACAAAGGCCTGGTTCTATAACTCAAATCTAAACACAATGATCAGACAGAAAATGGGGACATGAAAATATACAAACTATGGCATGCTTCTAGCATAGATGGGGACTAAAAGAACATTGCAAAAATGATGATAGGAACAATTTGATAAGCTAACATATCACTGACTACAGAGTATAATCCAAATCAATAATTTATAGAGCAAAGGTAATAGAACCTTCAGTGGTCCAGGTTACATTCTACATGGTAAGATTCAATCTAATAAATGAGTAAGAACAAGTTTTACACAAAACTTGTAAATAAAAACCTTCAAGTCTAGTCCTACTCAGACTTAAATCCTGTAATCAATTTCAGATTCTATCAGATTTCAATTTGCTACAGACAACAATGGAAATCAAATTGAAATAACATCCAAATATACACTGAATATGTCCAAAAAATCATTTAGAAATTCCCCACATAATAACAAGCCATATGTGGGATTTCATATAATCCTGCAATCAACTACTGTTGAAATTTGAATCTAATAACATATAAGGTTTTTAGACATTTTATTTTGGACCGAGAGACCCACTGAACAATTTCCTCTACCCCAAACATGGTGGACAAGATAATTACTTTGAAACCGGAATCTTCAGCAGTACAAACCATAAATTATGGCATGCATTGAAAAAAAAAGACATAAGAGGTCTCTAAAATTATTATTTACCCCCCCTAGGGATTTAAAATGACACTTTTTACAGGGATAACATGGTGATACTAATGCATGGCATCAGACCTAAGGATTCAGACACCATCGTGGAGCAAATGCATTAGTACATACCCATGGATTTAGAGGATTGAATGAAAAAAACTAGGCAAACTCAGATCACTAGGATCTAAGTTTATCTAGGTGAAAAAAAACACTTCGGAGCAGTACTAAGACAGATGACCCATTTGGGCTAGACCTTTTACACATATAATTGGATGACATGTCATTTTACAATCATCATTTTTGACCATGGGTAAAAGAAATGTACAAGATAAGAACCAAGGAACAAAAGAATGCTTGAGTTGGATCATGGAACTGAGGGTTCCCTAGGTCGTTGTCATCTTCTGTCTGCTGATCATTCTGTGCTAACTGAGTGGCAACAGGTACAAATAAAAAATGCAGAAACATATATTGAAACAGAGTAAATTGCTGAAAATACCCATTCTTTCCTCCATCAATCTGTAATCCTAGAGTAAGAACAATTGGATATTGGTGTGAAGAATTTGTAGCAACAATGTATCACTGAAAAACACACAGATCTCTATAAATCTGCCCAAAACAGACAAAAAATACGCAGAATTCTGGAAAACTGTCCAATACTAGTAGGAAAACACTCAGAAAATAAAGCTTTATGAAAAATCTACCCAATATCTGCAACAAAACACTCAGAAAACTGTCAATTTCTCCTTCAATCTACCAAATCAACAACCAATTCTTCCAGATCTACAAATCCAGATAGCAAGACAGGAAGGAACAAATTTAATTTAATTCCAAATCTTCTGTACTGTCAATAAAACTCAGAAACTTGACTGATTATCTACCTGTAGAGGCCCTACAGTCCAAAGATTTTCTCGATTGGTGGTCCATACACACGATTTTGGTAGGTAACTTCTGTATAGTACCCTGATGCATCTGTACAATTGAATTTCTTCACCGGTGGCTATTTCTATTTACCTGGCAGCTCATCTATAATTTTACGGCTCTGTTTCTTCCTTTGGCAGCTAGTCCATACATACGACTCATGATCCGTATGCTGGCAGCTGTACGATGGATGCTTCCGTACAGTCACATGTAGGTTGCTTATATCTTTGATGACATATGACTCTCCCTTCAGAAAATCAAATTGATTTCTTTTCTATGGAACCTGGCTTTAAAACCAAAAGTTTTCAGACTTGGCTTTGAAAACTGAAAACCAGTTGATCGCTGTTTCGAATGATCATAAACCGTTTTGGGTCTTTGATGTGTCATGCTGGTGATCATTCAATCCATCTTTGCTGACAATAGTGCCTACGCGTTTTCGCTCTCACGGGCTCTATGGATCGGCCTTTAACTAAGATCTCGTACCATATCACCAAAATTAAACACATAAAGAAACCCAAGAAACATGCAAGTGATCTGTGTATTGCATTGCATAAATGATAAATCAAAGCTTATAAAGGTTCACAAGCTAGTTGAGTTAATCCACTTTATGGATCTCCGATAGACTGAGAAACACTCTCAAGTGAAATAAAGCATAAAATCATTAAATAACCTACAGTCAAAGTGACTTTATTAATCCCTATATCTGATATTTAATTGAACATTCTAATCTAACATTTACTTTAACTAATCTTTTGGAATCTAATGTTCAGGTATATTGTTTATAAGTTATAACTTATCTGTCAGTGGATAACTGCTTAAAATACTTGCTGAAACATTATATTTCCCTTGATTTAGAAGTCTCCGCATCACATTTGCTGGTTTGATTCTTCCATTGATCCTTGTGTTGTATCAAGAACTTCAGGATTGACTAAACAATCCCAGCCTCTTTTGATTCTGCTGGCATACATTGTACTCTGTAGTAAAATATTCCACAAATTTCAAAAACAAAATCTCAAAAGTCGCCTTTCCATACCTTAATATTATATTCATCTCTTTCCGTGACCTGTTGGAGCAAGCGTTGATTCTGGGTTTTCATGTCTTCATACGCTTGGCCAATAGTCTGTCAAAAAAATAAACAACATGAAAAATACTGTCTTCCAGCTTTAGAGATTTTACTTTTTACCCCAATTTGATTTCAAGATAAGAAAACAAACCTCAATCTCAGATATATAAGCCTCTCGTTCTTCATTTTTAGCTTTCAGTGCTTCAGTGAGTTCAAATACATCTCTGCATAAAGACAGGCATTAAAAAAATGTAGCGCCACTTTAAAAGCCAGAGAAAAGCTTTTAATCAGTGAGATTGAACACAAATAATATTAATAAGACTGCACTCTCTAAGTTAAGTATTTCAATAGGTAAAGAGAAGATATATTAGTCAACACCCCAGTCGTGCCATATTTCAAAGCAAAATCATGAAGGACAAAAGGCAGCAAACCAATTTGAGGAGGCCACAAATTGGTACAGTATAACTTTTACTTTCTAAGATGACTATAAGGGAGACTGGAGTAGTTAACGGATTTCAGGGCTAGCCAAAGAAAAAAGACAATTGAGTAATACTTGTAAATGTGAAGCAGTTCAAAAGCTCTCAAGCTACCCAACAATACTCTTTGAGAGTTGTCAATAACATACATGAACCAATGGTCACTTTTAAGGCATAAATTTACAAATAATCATGGAAAGATATAGAACTCTCAGGTAAGAGATGCTACCTCTTTGAAGCATCAAGCCTCTCTCTCTCCAGCGAGCTATCTTAGCTTCAGTAGCTGCTAGTCTCTGTTGGCAGGCTGCTTCTGCTTCATTAGCTGCCTTCACTCGCAATTCTAAACTGTGTTCATCCAGAGCAGACTTTAGCATTTCAACCTGT
>LPNX010122852.1:53097-170061 GCA_001517045.1 Pseudotsuga menziesii
ACTCCTCCCGTACGTGTTTCTGGAAGGGGTCCTGTAGGGAAAGTAAAGAGTCCAGGTCCCTCCCTTGAACGTTGAAGTGAGGAAATTCTTAGATATTATAACCTTTAGTCTAAAATCCTATACACAACATATTTGGTCTACCAACCCTTGAATTGCTAGTTCCTGAGTTTTATCTTTAAACATAGCAATATTATTATGAACCTGGGCAGGTCTGACCTATTTTCGGGGCTGCAACTTGTGAAAATCACAGGATATCCAATAATAGATTTGATCCTTATGTCCTATTATAGTGCATCTACAGGTGTAGCATTCCTCTGTTACTATAAGGGAATTATGATCTAGCCATTTCATCTCCACCACATCCACAACAAAGAAAAAAAACATGAATAGAAAAAAAACACAGTAGATAATCAAGAAAAACACAGAACAAACCTGAAGGTCTAAACATTGATGTCATTCTGAAGGCAGTGGAGACCCAACGTGAAGCTCAATACCAATATTTGTCAGTTTCAATTTCTGTCCACGGACACCAATCTCATCACCATGTTTAGAATTGCCTGAATTCCAATTCCATTTACTCTTCTTAGATTCAGACAAATTACTTGTAAATCTAGTCCTCTTAGCCTAAGTATTCAACACAGTTGGTCCACGTCAGAATTGAACTCCCTGTACAGGTGCCTGAAGGATAAAGAAAGAAAACAATTCTTTAGGAGCCCAATCCTTTTCAACCAACAATCATATATAACTCAGTGACTGCAACTTGGTGAGACCTGTGGCCCAATCAATTATCATGACCTTTGATTCGCCAAAAATAGAAAGCTAGAGAATTTTTTTTTTTTTGCGAACCATAAAAGCCCCCATAAGGCTAAAAGTTCATGCAATTTCTTTGTTGGATCTTTGAAGATCGAGGTGCATGGCACTAATATTACTAATAGAAGGTAGACAACTTACAAAAATTACACTTCATTTCCAAATGTGCATTTTTCCATGACACAATTAAAAATGACTAACATAAATGACTAATTCATATTCTTCTAGCAAGTCATTTTTTAAGTCGTGACTAAATTAGTCATTTATTTTAGTCATTTTTAACTCAATCACTTATTATCTAGTCATATTTGTTAATTGGTGACTAAATTAGTCGTTAATTTTAGTCATTTATAGTTGAGTCAAGCAAAATTGCTCATATTTAGTAGTAAATCACTTGAAAAACCTGTGGTGACTAGAATTTTTAGTCACCTAGTAGCTAATTCCTCATTTTGTACTAGTGATATTTTGTGTGTTTGTTTGAGGGGGGAGTGGTGAGATAAGGAAGGAGGGACGATTTAGGAAGAGAGGGGGAGAGAGGAAGAGATCGATGGAAAGGGGTGAGAGAGAGGGTTGAGGGTTGGTTATAGATGTAGAGGGATTGTGAAGGAGATAAATAGTGATGGTTATATAGATATGGATTAAAAGAGAGTGTGTATATGTGTGTGAGAGAGACAAAGGGGGAAGGTTGGTTATAGAGGGAGAGGGGGTGCCTTTTTCAAGAACAAGAGGTGTGTAAGTTCGCTTGATGGGGGAGTGGAAAGTTAACGAAGAAGGGGGGATATATACAGAGAGGGGGAGAGAGGATTGTAGATAAATAATTGGGGTGGAGAGAGGAGGTAGGGGAGAAATTGAGGTATCGAGTGAGTGAGAGGATGGAATAGATGGAGGTATAAGGAGAGGGAGGTAGGGGAGAAGACATAAGATTGAGAGAGGGAAGGGGGAGATAGAGAGAGGGATGATGGATGGCTATAGAGGTATAGGGATGGTGACAGATAAAAACAGAGATGGTTAGATAAAAAGGGATGGAGAGAGGGTACGTGGATGTGTGTTAGATAAACAAAGGGGGGAAGGTTGGTTATAGAGGGAGAAAGTGTATGTTGTTCCAAGAAAAATATATATGTAAAATTCTTTTTTAAATTAACGTAGTGAAAAAAATATGCGATATAAAACACATATGCATTATAACGTATATGTGATATAAAACACAATGTGTTATAACACATATGCATTATAACACATATGTGTTTTGTAAAATTTAAAATTTCGTCGGAACAAGGTGATATAAAACGAATATGTGTTATAACGCATATGCGTTTTGTAAAATTTAAATTTTGGAAACAACTTCGGACTACTGAACCTATTGGATAGGAAAAATAAACCAGGGCTATTTCATGTATTTCAGAACTCTAAGAATATGCTCATTTTCAATGGCATTTTTTGCTATGACAAACACAATAATTTTTTTATGAAAATATAGAATATTATAGAATACGGTCTAACGATTTTGAATATGTATTTTCTTACTAAAATATTATGTTTTGTTTATTTATTATTGTTTTTCTAAATTACACACATCAGTTTTTGAAAATAGATACATCGATTGTTTTTTATATAAATTTTGATTTCCTTCACCATTTTGCAAGAAAACTATATAGTGCACTAGAGGGTAGTGGGATCTACAATATTATATATATAAATAAATAATTTCAGTAAGTTTTTCCCCTAAAGTTTTGCAACCACACATAACGTTTTCATTTCAAGGTATTCATACTTTAATCATTAATAATAATAAAAAAAATCATGTTTTTTTTTGAAAAAATAGTGTTGCACTAGTACCATATGCACTTGATATGCCTACAAGATTTTATCCAAAAGTGACATCATTTAGCTGATACATTGTTGCACCTGCAAAAACATATATGTTCTGAGGTGCTGAAAAATTGAAAACCCAATTTAATGGAAACTAATTTTATAATAATTTAAACAAATTTTATATAGATAAAAGTTATATATTATGAAATATTATTGAATTTCCTAACTTTTGTCTTTTTACTTCATCTTCAAATCCATTCGGCAAGTTCCTCTAATTGTCACCTAAAGTCAGAGGTTCCATGTTTTTTTAGTGTTATGTTACATCTAAAGTGCCTTTAAAGGAGTCCATGATTGTGCATCAGCCCAAGAGACATTAAAGGTATGTATGATTTCCTTAGATAGCAAGGAAAATATAAGGATTCATAAATTTCTTAAATTTTAAAAACCATGGCAAATCTTACTAATTCTTAAATTTCGAAGAATAAAATTTTTGGTGATATTTTTGTAAAAATACTCAAGTTCACAAGGATTTTATAAAGATTCTAGATAAT
This sequence comes from Pseudotsuga menziesii, assembly GCA_001517045.1. Taxonomy (NCBI): domain Eukaryota; kingdom Viridiplantae; phylum Streptophyta; class Pinopsida; order Pinales; family Pinaceae; genus Pseudotsuga; species Pseudotsuga menziesii. The sequence continues at coordinate 56,271 of LPNX010122852.1, forward strand.
TATGGAAATGTATAGAGTAAAATACTTTTATCCTATGGAATTTCGGTGAATCATTTTAGAAAAAAAATTGAAAACGCTAATATTTTTTTGGAAAAAATATAGAAAACTAGCCCATGGGCTAAATTTTTCCCCTAAATGTTTCTTGTGGTAGACACCTATTTCATTGGTGCCTCCTCTATTGTTTCTTGAGCTAGATATAAATACAATATCCCTTCGATGAAAATAGATTACATTTTTTCCTCTTTCTCTTCTTCCGTTTGAGGCATACATGGATGAAATGTTTTAACTTCATGTAGGTGACCTACATTATTCTCTTGTTATATTCTAGGTGCTTTAATTTTACCACATAATTGTCATTATTAATTTATAATTTCATCATTTAAACCTCATTTCCTTTTTTTCATTATCATCATCTTCCACATTACTATGATATTTTCCTTCGTAATCATATTTCTTGTCCTCCACATTTCTCTTCATTGTATTCTCCTCATTTTTTATCATTTTTATTTTACCATAATTTTAGAAATAATATCTTTGATTTTATGGAGAAATAGAGACTTGATTCTATGAATAGTAGAAGATGTAGATATAGCTACAAGATATTTCTCCGAAGCATGATAATGGAAAATAAAGAGAAGAATAATGATACTGAATACAAGAGAAGTGGAGAATGATCCAATATGTTTCCATATATTATTTATCAAATGAACAATATCCTTATAAAAGAAATTTAATACCCCTGTTGATCCCTTCCTTGTTGTAATGAAAATTTAATAGTAATGATCTAATAGTTCCTAAGGAGGACTCAATGTCAAGGCCCCATTAGTGAACACTAAATAATGGTTATGATCTTATAAGTTAAACCATGCATGTATGTGCATGGTAGTGAATTAAATGAATCGAAATAGCAAAATATACTTAGGATATGGATGTACGTTGCAAGGTAATGAAAGGGGTTAATGAATCCATTAGGGCGACAAGGGAAAGGCGAGTGAAGCTTTAGGAACGTAATTATTAATAATAAGGTATATGCATGGTATCCTTGAGTGCTGAAGGGTAAGCATGTTATTAATACTCACTTGTGAAGTAAAGTAAGTTATTATTAACTACACCCCAAGTTTCACAAAATGATATGTCATTGCAGTGGTACGTAAATAATCCCTTGTTCACCTACTTGTCTAGCTTAATCTAATATAATTATATTGTTATAGTATAATTATATTGTTATCATTAGTGTGTACAAAAAATAAATATTATTTCGGTGATTATCTCAATTCTAAGTGGATATACTTTTAGGTTCTTTATTGAGGCAATCTCTATTAAGAAGAGACAAATTCCATTTCTAATACTAAATTAATTATGTAATTTAAATACTTTAAAATTGTCTTAATTATAAAGGCTAGGAAATTAATTTCATAAAGAAGGTTTGGCTATACTACATATATATGTATGTGAGTGCATAGAAATATTTTAATACAAGTTCATTTATACAGTTTTAATAGATATGAAAGCCCTAACTTATATATAAATGCTTAGTTCCTCTTTTTTAACGAAAGATATTTTAAATAAATATACAACTTTAGAAAGTTCTCTAATCATGTTGTCCCTATCTTATGGTTGAAAAAACTTCCCACCTAACTATTCTCTTCATACAAATGGAAAAGCTGTATTTTTTTTTTTTATATTCTGGTGGGGAAAACTTTAAAGAACCACTTTTTTAAAACAAATGAAGTAACCAACAGAATGGGATATTGATTCTTTTCTTGAACAGTAGCGACCTTGAGGGAAGAAAAAAGAAAACCTTTGTATGACAGAGTAGCGGCTCATATCGTTACTATGAAAAGACGGTAAGAAATGCTTTGTTATATTTCTTTCTATCTTGTGTTAGATTCCTGATACTGATCTTCCACTTAAAACTTTTAACAAGAATGAACATCCTTTTTAAGTAAAATCAATTCCATCTTTTTATGAAGTCGTGTTTCTATAAACACTGTGTGACTATTAGATAGCAATGTATAGGACTCTGCTTCCTCTTAGTTTGTTTCTCTTTCATTACAATCCATTTCTTGGGAGCACCGGTGTTTATAGAAAAGGAGGAGAGAACCCAAACTTATTGATTTCCATCCCCATACAGATAACAATTCATAATTGTTTTACTTGAGTTTAAAAAAATGAGAGATTTCAGTAAGTACTCTAGCGTTAATCTTTATAGAACCAAGTTCTCTTCTTTAAATGCTAAGTGGAGTGACCTCCTTAAGTGGTCAAGTCATGCGTATACTTAGTAACTATGCTAGAAAATTTATAGGTTATACACACTACTATATTGGGAGTGGTTTGCAAAGGGAAAACCGGCTCATCGTTTTCTTTAAAATTTTAACTAATACAATTTATAATGTTTTACATATCCTTTTTATCATATATATACATGGAATTAATCATGCCAATTATATGTGTGAGTGTGAAGTATTGACCAAAGAGAGCGAGTGGATTCCAACTATCTAAGTTAGTGGATAGGAAATTAACCATAAATGATTAAATATTGTTATCCTAAGTATTGAGTCGATTCATAATATTCTAACACCCCCCTTTAAGGATAACTTTATGATGGATATATCTGAAATAATCAGAAATATAGATGCATATAGGGCCCATCAATAAGGCTATGGTCATGTGCTTTACAATATCTATGTCCAAAAAAGTAAAGAAAGAGGAAAATCCTCTCTTAAGAAAGGAAAAGGGAAAAAAGTCGAACAAAATGTCTTCATTATATCTTCTTCTTCACTTGAATGATTTGGCTGAACAACTTTTCATAAAAGAACTTGATGAAAAAGTTGTGAACTCCATAATTATGAACTAGAGTGTAGTATCTATAAGAAAGAAGTCAGGAGACTCCTTGTAGATCATCATCTGATGGTGGAGGATCATTATTTGAATGCTTATTACTGCTAACATAATTTGTAAAGGAAAATAAATAAGTTCATACCCCTTCCCAAAGAGTAGAAAAATCAATGCAATCAAAAACATAATCAGTTCCTTGAATATTTGCAAAATGGTGGAATGGACCATGTATCTTATTTTCAAAGTATTTAAGCACCTTCCCAGATCTAAAACGAGGCTGAAATGACTCTGAAATACAATAAATATGATCATATGGAGAAACACATACCAAAGGTTTAGTGTTTCCATGAGGATATAGGTATAGAGTGGGAAAGGAATAAACAACTAAGAAAATTGATGAATGTGTAAATATTAATAATTGATGGAATTGAGATCTGAATCATAGATGTTTATATCAGATAAATATACATATAACATAATTCCGTGAATGGCTAATTTCATAAATAACTAACTAGTGAAAAATGGACAAGATTTGAAACCATTAGATATAAGTAACACTGCATGTGAGACCAATAAAGAATCAACTAGTGAACTTGGGGTTTGTATACTCTTAAAAGTATTCATAGGATGAATAAATAGCATAGATGATGTCATATAATGCATATCATCCTACAAACATGCTTCTAAATCATATTCATAATCTTTTGAATTGAGTGAGGAAGAGCTCGACATAGACAAGTCAAGATCTAGTGAAAAAACACAATTATTGGGAGATGGATCTAGGAGACTGATAGGTGATTTATATAAGAAATACATCAAGATTTATGATTTATATATATCAGAAAATGAATATATATCATATATTTCAGGAAAGGATTTAACTCTAGCACTCAAATCATAGTTCATATTACCTTGGGACCATGCACTTTGATAATGTTCTGAGGATTCAGTAGGCTTCTCTACTTCATTTGGAACTCCAATGTTATGCAAGTATCAAGTACCTGAGACATGATGTCCATCTTCTTATTGAAACAATTATTCTCAGGATGAAAACCCTTTCTGCAATAAGAACACTTGAATGTGATCCCTTTGTTCTTGAATTTCTTAATTGAACCTTCACCAGTAAGATTCGATCTTTCATCATCAATATCTAACTTTGGATTCTTCTCTTTCACTATTTGCTTCTCTTTTCAATTTGCATTCTTACTTCCTTGAACTATAATAGCATGATCCTTTCCCTTTGAGATTCTGAGAGCACCCATCTGGATAACTTTGTCTTTCTCCTTTGTTAGTGAATCAAAGAATGTACTGAAAGAAGGAATTTTCCAATTATAAATAGCAATCCTAGTAGCATGAAAAGTTGACACAAACACTAAGTATTGACGACCCAATTAGGAAGGATGGAAACGACCAATTGATATTTCTTCTTCTCAATCCTGCATTGCTTGAGCAATAGAACAACTCACTTAAATTTGGTGAAGAAACCTTCAATTGAATTGAAATTTCTTGGACTCAATGAAAATAACTCATTCTCCAACTGATGTGCTCATATCTCATCTTGTACTCTAAATATTGGCTCAAGTTTGGTCCATACTTGGTTTGGTGTGGTCAAACCATCTAGATGAAAAGGGATATCAATATAAATATATATACAAAGAAACACATAGGATTCATCCAAACTCTTATGACACTTATATTTCTCAACAATATCATTGGGCTCATTCTCTAAATCCAAAGAATCTCTATAGAGTCCCTTACTATGCAAAAAAATGATAATTTTGGATTTCCATTCATAATAGTTGATGGGAGTGTGGATCATAGCTGAAGAGGAATCAATGCTAAGAAGTTAATGTGTGCTTGAAGATACTCTCTGCAACCTTGACAAATATAAACTACGAGAAAATCTTATAATCTTAATTTAAGATCTTCTTTAGAAAGGGATAAGAGAATGGATGTCCTCTAATGTAGAGAACTAATAGCTCATCAACTCTGCAAAACTTGACAACCTCATATATGTAAGAACATTTATATTTTGATTTATTTGTAACTTAGGAATGTATTCACTTGTATATCTTATGTACTGTACCCCGATATTTATTCCAGGAAGTATATGTAATGTAATTGAGTCATGTCATGCCCTGATGTTCCGATCGAGAGATTCAATAATGTAAACAAGTCATGTAAAGTCATAGAGTATAACCATCCTTATTGATCAAGGGTTAAATTCACCGCAGTTGTGGGGTCCTAGGGTTATTAGAGTCTCCTAGAGAAGTTGATGTATTGAGTTATTGTCAAGTCAAGAATTATTATATATAGAGAGGGAGCCTCTCTATTTAACACACATTCATACACATTCACTCACACTCAGTTTTAGCACATAACTGAGAGAGAGAAGAAGCTGGGACAAGAGATAGAGAGAGAGACTACTACTATCAGCAGATCTCTTACTGTCTTTCAGTTTTACTTTTGGTGTTGATTCTATCTCTGAGGAAGTTGCGGGGTTTTATCCTTTATGGTTTCCTCGAGGAAAATCTTTGTGTTCATTGTCTCTTGTGATTGATTGCTGTGCTTTTTATTCTCTCAGATAAGATCCTAAGATCATATACCTTAAATTTTAAAAATCTAACATGGTATCAGAGCTCATCTGAGAAGAAGAAACTGTGTAGCTGCTGAAGCTAAGGATTCCTACTTTTTGGATCTCTCTCCATGGATTTTCAGCAAAAGGAGGTTGGGTTGACTCTCCTCTCTAGGGAACATCTTTCTGTCGAAGCAAAATATGATTTTGAGCATTTTTAGTTTTTGACTCGACACTACTGTCGGAAATTAGGGATTTTTACAGAAGTGGATTTTTTGAGTGATTCCAGGCCTGGATTGATCTCCTCCCCAAAATTGAAGTTTAGAGATCAATATCAAAGTTTTTGGTTGGGTAGAACTTCAGGAAAGTCAAACCCTAATCTGCTCCTAAACCAGAAAACCAGCTTTGTAGAAATTCAGCTCTAGATCCAGTTATGACATCTTAACCCGGTAATATCTAAATTTTTTGCATTTCCATTTGAGGTTCTCTATTAACATGTCTCATCATACCAAGCTTTATGAAAATCTTGAGGGAGTTGATAACTTCCGAGCTTGGAAGTATAGGATATCCTTGGTCCTGGAAGAAAATGAGTCGGACTCTTACATTAATGAAGAGGCTCCAGTTCCAGAGGGAGATGAGGCTAAGGACTTACAAAAGAAGAAACTGGTCATGGCTAAGAGGATTATTGTTGATTCAATCAAGGATCACCTCATACCACAGGTGTCCTCTCTAAAGACACCTAAAGAGATGTTTGATGTTCTAACCAAGTTATTTGAAGGGAATAACATAAACTAAAATATTACTATGAGAAAACAATTGAAGAATGTAAAGATCGAGAATGCGGAGACCATCCAGTCTTACTTCACAAGGGCCTCTCAGATCAAGGAACGACTAGAAGCAGTAAATGAAGAAGTAGAAATTGCAGAAATTATGATGACCACCTTGAATGGTCTCCCTAGGGCATGGGACTCTTTCATTCAAGGGATCTGTGCCAGAAATAAGCTAGCCAAATTTAGCATATTGTGGGAGGAATGCTCACAAGAAGAAGCTTGAATATCAACTCGAGAAGAAAATATGGGAAGTGAAGATCAATCTCTGATAGTACAATCCAAGAAAAGCAGAATAGACCATCACAAAGGTAAGCACTCTCACCAATAGAAAATTACTAGAAATTCTAACAAAGATTTGTCTAAGTACATTTGCTTTACATGTGATGAAAGAGGACACATTGGAAGAGATTGTCTTAGAAACAAATATAGATCTCACAAGAGGAAGGGAAACAAGAAATTACATCATGCTTATACTACAGAAGATGATGAGCCTTCCAAGAAGAGATTCAAACAAGAAAGTGATGATTCTTCAAGTGATGAAGACTATGTTTTGATTTTCGCTCTCATGGGAAACATCACACATGGAAACAATTATTGGCTTATAGATAGTGGGGCTTCCAAACACATGAAAGGATTCAAAGAATAATTTGTGAAACTATCAGAACATGAATCACCCCACAAGGTGAAAGTTGGGGATGACTACCAATATCCAATAAAAGGTATCTGAGAATCCTCCTACAAATTAGACTCTGGAAAGTCTATGAAAATGAAGAATGTCTTATTTGTACCAGGACTAAAGAAGAACCTTCTCTCCATCTCTGCATTAGATGCAAAAGGTATAAGAGTTACATTTATAGATGGCCAAGTCATCATGTGGCCAAAAGGAAATACTAGTAATGATGTAGTAGTAATTGGAGAACAAGAGGGAGGACTATATAGATTAAAGGGCCAACCAGAACAAGCTTTGGTTCATGAATCAGTAGAACCCAATGAAATTTGGCATAGAAGGCTTGCACATGTACACTATAGGGCACTACCACTTGCAATAAAATATGTTGAAGGTATTCCAGAAATACAAGCAAAAAATGAATGAGTATGCAAGGGATGTGTGCAAGGAAAGAACACAAAGAAGACATTTCCAAGTAGCGAAAGAAAGGCTAAAGGAATCTTGGAAATCATTCACTCTGATGTATTTGGTCCGATTTCATCTAGTTCGTTAAGTGGGTATGTATACTATGTTTCTTTCATTGATAACTTTTCTAAGAAGACATGGATATACTTCATGAAGAACAAAGATGAAGTATTCAGCAAGTTCAAGGAATTCAAAGACTTGATTGAAAACTACACACAGAAGAAGATCAATATTTTTCGATCAGACAATGGCCGAGAATTCACATCAAATGAATTCAAGTAATTATACAAAGATTCAGGGATTAAGAGGGAGTTGAGCACTCCATATAATCCATAACAGAATGGGGTTGCAGAAAGAAAGAATAGAATGGTCATGGAAGCTGCAAGGGAAATGCTTCATGATCAAGATCTTCCCATGCATCTATGGGCAGAAGCAGCTAGAACAACTGTGTATTTACAGAACCATACTCCACATAGAGTACTCGAGAACAAGACACCTAAAGAAGTATTTTTCGGCAAGAAACCAAAATTCAGTCATCTCAGAATATTTGGTTTTCCAGTGTACATACACATTCTAAAAGAAAAGAGGGCACAGTTAGATCCTTCAGGAAGAAAAGGGTATATTTGTGGGATACTCTGAAAGCTCGAAGTCTTACAAAATATAATTCCCAACATTCAAGAATATCGACATCGATAGGGACGTAACATTTGACGAATACCTAGCTTACAAAAAATCCAGAAAGAGACATGCTGGAGAACCTGTAGAAATAGAAGTACCCAGAATTCATGACACAGCCATGAATGAAGCAATTCCAAAAGAAGATCGAGAAATAAAAGAACCTCAAGAACCTGTAGATCCACCTCAGGAGAAGAATCCTCACAAGAGGAAACCTACTTGGGTACGAGAAGTTATCCAAGGTGCAGAAAGATATGGGGCTCCAGAAGAGATACACAAAGAAAGGAAAAGAAGCAAGTCCTACTCTGATTATGTAGCCCTATTATGTGACTTCATTGATAAAGAACCTTCCAAATATGAAGAATCAATAGAAAAGAAAGAATGGAAGGATGCTATGATAGAAGAGTATCAATCGATCATGAAGAATGGTGTTTGGGATGTTGTCCCAAGACCAGAGGGGAAGTCTATCGTGAATTCCAAATGGATCTATAATATCAAGTATGCTATAGATGGTAGCATAGAGAAATATAAAGAAAGATTTGTGGCTCATGGTATCTCCCATAAAGAAGGAATAGATTATGAAGAAATGTTTTCTCTTGTAGCCAGATATACTTCCATCAGATCAGTACTTGCTTTAGTTGCAGTAATGAAGTGGAAAGTACAACAAATGGATGTCAAGACAACTTTCTTGAATGGTGTAGTAGAAGAGGAAGTATATGTGGAGCAGCCACTCGGTTTTGATACACATGACAGAGAGAATCAAGGGTGTAATTTAAAGAAAGCCCTGTACGGTTTGAAATAGGAACCCAAGACATGGTATGGCAGAATTGATAGCTTCCTATCCAGTTTGGGATTTACCAAGAGTAAAGTGGATTCCAACCTTTACTACAAGGTTGAAGAAGGAAACCTAGTGATACTCTTGCTGTATGTAGATGATCTATTTGTGACATGTGAGGATGGGTTGATTGCTCATAAAAAGAGGAAGCTTACTGCCGAGTTCAAAATGAAGGACTTGGGTATGACGCACTATTTTCTAGGAATGGAGGTGTGGCAGAATGTAGATGGAATTTCCCCGGGACAAGGGAAGTATGTAGTAGAGATCCTGAAGAGATTCGGGATGATCGACTACAAAGCCATGACCACACCTATGGCATCGAACCTGAATATATTGAGTGATGCTTCATCAGAAGCGGTAGATGCTATGATGTATCGTCAAATGATTGGGTCCTTGATGTACCTGATGAATACGAGACCAGATATTTGCTTTGTGGTGAACACATTGAGCCACTTGTTGAAGAATCTGAGACATGTTCACTTGATTGCTTCAAAGCATATTATGAGTTACCTAAAGGGTACAATTGATTATGGGCTCAAGTATGAGGCAAATAAGAAGATGAACCTGGAAGGTTATGTGGATTCGGATTGGGTAGGAAGTGTTATTTATAGAAAGAGAAATTCATGGTGTTGCTTCAGTATGGGATCAGGTGTGATCTCCTAGTTTAGTGGGAAGCAATCATGTGTGGCACTGAGTAGAGCCGAAGCAGAGTATGTTGCAACTTGTTTGGCTAGTTGTGATGCAGACGGTGGATAAAAAAGATACTATGTGATTTATTTGATCTCTAGATGGATGCTGCTTGTATATATTGCGACAAACAGAGCTGTGTGAAGCTATCGAAGAACCCAGTGTTCCATGACAAGTCAAAGCATACCAAGATCAAGTATCACTATATTAGGGATATGGTGCAGAGAGGTGCAATGAAACTCTAGTATGTTGCGACGGACGATCAGATAGCTGATTTATTGACAAAACCATTAGCCAGAGTAAAGTTTGAGTACTTCAGGGAGAAACTTGGTGTTCTCGAGATCAAGGTTCCCTCTGAAGGGAATTGATGTGTTCGTTAGCCTTTCTAACATGATGGAAGGATGAGCTTCACATGGTCAGATATAAGTACAAAGATGCTCTCATGGGATTGTGGGTTGTGTTACCACATGATCAGTGCAGAGATCTTCTGATGTGATTGTGGGATGTGTTCCCACATGATCAGTGCAGATCCATTCTGATGTGATTGAGGGATATGTTCCCACATGATCAGATATAAGTGTAGAGATGCTCTGATGTTATTGTGGGTTGTGTTACCACATGATTAGTGCATAGATATTCTGATGTGATTTTGGGATGTGTTCTCACATTATCAATGCATATCCATTCCGATGTGATTGAGGGATGTGTCCCTACATGATCAGATGTAAGTGCAACACCTTTCTAACATGATCAGGTCAGATGTAAGTGCAGAGCATTTATGACATGATGAGGTCAGATGTAAGTGCAGAGCCTTTCTGACATGATGAGGTCAAATGGAAGTGTAGCTCCTTTTTGACACTATGAGGTTGGATGTAAGTACAGAGCCTTTCTGACATGATGAGGTTGGATGTAAGTGCAACACCTTTCTAACATGGTGAGGTCGTATGTAAGTGCAGATCCTTTCTGACAATATGAGGTCGGATGTGAGTGCTGGGCCTTTCTGACATGGGTTTTGGATGTGTTCCTCCCATGGTCAGATGTGAGTGCTGGGCGTGCCTTTCTGACATGGTTCATAGAGGTGTTCCTCCCATGGTGAGATGTAAGCGTTGGGCAGACCTTTCTGACATGGTTCATTCCATTCTCAGATATAATTGTTGAAGACAATTGAGACCTACATGAAGGCTAGGCCTAGAACCAGCATGAAAAAGGGATAGCTTTGTAGAACTTCCTGTGATGAGTAGAATTGAGATAACACCAGTGATGATGACCCATTTATTATCTAGCATTGATGATATAGATTAGGTGATGATTTAGACTTGATGACGATCCAGTGATGCTCTAGATCAAGTGATGATCCGGACTTGATGATGATCCAGTGATGATCCAGACTTGATGAAGATGACTTGACAATTAAGATGAATTGAATATGAATATGACTTGATGATGATCCAGATGATACAGAGAAGAATACATGTGCTGATAAATTGTGTCAAGAGAATACCTTCCTAGTTAAGAGGGAGTGTTCATGTATGTGTAAGTTCAAAATGTATCACTTGTATATCTTATGCATTGTACCCCAATGTTTATTCTGAGAAGTGTCTATAATGTAATTGAGTCATAGAGTATAACCCTCCTTATTGATCAAGGGTTAAAATCCCCATAGTTGTGGGGCCCTAGGGTTATTATACTCTACTAGAGAAATCATTCCTAGTGAGTTATTGTCAAGTTGGGAACTAGTATAAATAGAGAGGGAGCCTCTCTATTTAACACACATTCATACACATTCACTCATACCTAGTTGTAGTGCATAACTGAGAGAGAGAGAAGAATCCGTGACCAGAGAGAGAGAGAGAGAGACTATTGCTATCCGGAGATCATCTTACTATCTTTGGGTTTTACTTTTGGTGCTAATTCTATCTCTGAAGAAGTTGCGAGGTTTTATCGTTTACGGTTTCCCAAGGGAAATATTTGTGTTCATTGTCTCTTGTGATGGATTGTTGTGCTTTTTATTCTCTCAGATAAGATCCTTGATCATATAGCTTAAATGTTAAAAATCTAACAGTAGAAATAGAAGCTCTAATAGTATGAAGAAATAGAGACTTGATGCTATAAAGAAACACAAGATGTAGATCTAGATACATGATATTTCTCACAAGCATGCACAAGGAAAATAAAGAGAATAATAATGAGACTGGATACAACAGAAGAAGAGAATGATCCAATATCTTTCCATGTATTATTCATCAAATCAGTTGATGGTTATTACAATAGTAATATTTCCTTATAAATTAAAACATATTTGCTAGAAGTAAACTCATACTAGCTCATAAAGCAGACTTACTAAAATATGATAAACCCTGATATGTGACTAAAGATATTTCCAAATCAGTCAAGGAGATCATGAATTGGATAAAACATGAGTGAGTTCTCATGAGTGATAGAAAAACATGCTAATCATGGACTCTAGAGAGAATATAATGGAGGATGGGTTGGCCACAAAAGATAACAGTTTCTTAGTTGACTAGCTTTACCTTATCAACTGAAAGCAAAGAATAAAGCATTATAAAGACAAAATGTGCAGGAATGCATAGTTACTAATCTAGACATTCAATAAAGTAGGCATGATCTATCCATAATTAGAATAAAGGCACCCTTGGGGTATATATGGAAAGTATTAACCAAGTGGTGCAAGTGGATGCTAACTATCTAGGCCAATGGATAGGAAATTAACCGTGAATGATTAAGTATTGTTATCATAACTATTGAGTGGGTTTATAATATTCTAACAATAATATCATATTCATTCTCATCCTCTTATTGATATCTACCTCAAAAAAAGTTTCATTATCTACTTAAATGCTAAATTAAATATCAACTTGCTTTCATTATGATTTGATTTTCTATTATGCCCATGCCCTTTATCATTTTGAATGATTTCTTCATCCACATAGGGTTTTTTCTTGGGATTTTCTAATTTAAATTCCAACATGCATCAATCTTCACTTGCTTTCTTTTTTCTCATGTTGTTTAACAACTTTAAAAATTCATCAAGCTTCCCTTCCATCTCATCGCTTGCAACTTTCATTTGTATAATCTATCCATGCTCAACCATAAATTACCAAATAATAAAACAAAACATTATTTTCTTCAATATGTCCCTTTTTCTTTTATTTTGCATCTATTGCACCTATGGTAGGGTTACCATAGTTATATTCCTTCTAATTGTGATAATTGTTCTCCTATTAGACAAACGACTCATTTTCATTATCATAATACCAAATAGTAAGGATATTATCTTCATATTAGCTCTGTGCTTTTATAGGTTTCGGGACAAAAAGTTTAAGTTTCATGAAAGCATTCGTTAGTATTTATTACTTTTGTAGACCTATGAGTTTCAACTACCACAACAAAATATTTATCATTTGATTTAATTGCAAATCTAGATGGGTTTCCTTATTCTCTCTTCCCCTTGTCAATTAATTCCATTTCCTTATTATTGTTAACCAAATCATATTCTAAATGTTTTTATTCATCATATTTTGGTTCAACTCCAGTCACTTCAATTTTACCATTCATTTCCTTAACTTATTCCTCTCTTTCATCTTCTACAACCTCGTTATGAGTTTCCATTTCTTCCCACATCGCAACACAATGTCTATTATCATTTGATTCAAACTTTTATTTAGTATCTCCACATTATTACTACCATCATCCTCAAGGTATTCGTCACATTTTACATCAATGGTGTTGATTTTGTCCTTTCCATTTGCACCTTTAACAAGATGAATCATTCCTTCTTTTTTTTGCACTTGTACATTCACAAACATAAATATTGTTAACTAAACCCAGTGCCCTCACGGGCATGTTTTCCAAATACTCTCCCTATCAAATATCAAATATTACAATTGGGTATTTTATCATAATAAACATCATCTTCTTCTATCTCTAGTAAGCACTCAAAGTCCCATTATTGATCCTCTAATTCTACGCAAGGCTCAGCAACACCATCAAAATAAATCAAAGAACCTAACATTCTTCATGGTAGCCTTTCATCGTCAACCTTATTTCATTTCAAAAGATTTATCTACCTCTCATGGTGTAATATCAAAGCTTCAATCTTTTCAAACCATTATATCCGCATTCTTTGGAGTTCTTTCTCCTTCGTCAACTTAGAGATAATGTGCTGCCATAGAATTGGATTTGATTTTCATTTCTCTTGTCTAGTCTTTTGGAATCCTCTGTAACATATTGTTGCGTCTTATTTTAATTTTGAAAAAGAAAATCTAACCATCAATAGGTCCTCAACAAGGTATTTTTTAAGGATTCTAATAGTATACTTATGTATAGTATTATATACGATTATTTTGTATTGAAAAATAATATCTATAAATAGGTAGGAGGATATTAAATATGAAAAATACAATTTACTACTGAAACTTGTGATTTTTGGTGAATATTATGATAAATAAATGTATTTTTATGTAAATATAGGCGATACTAGAGAGTAAAAATGACCAAATAGAGAGGTTTATGTTTTGAAAAAAGGTTCAAAAAATAGTCAATTGGCGGAAATTTTCCCTTAAAGTTTTCCGCGGTCCTCAATTTATGTTTCCACAAGGTAATTACCGAGCCTTGATATCAACACATAAATTTTTGTATGCTCACATTCCTTATAGACACATGAACAAATTTGATATCTTCCTTATCCTTAACACTTCAAACTTTATTGCTATCAACTCAACAATGCCTTCTTCCTCATTTGCAAACCTGAGTTTTCTACTAACTTCTTGGCTTACATATTCCTCAAACAATTCATTAGACCACTATAGTGTTCTATAAGGAACATCATCCAACATTGCTCACCTTGTTTTGGTTTAAACTAAATAACATCCTCATTGTGCCCAATGTCGCTATCTTCATCACATTCTTTAGTTGTGGGGGGGCTCCATTCATCATTTTCATTTGAGGACGAGTTTTTGATATCTTTACAAGACAAGGCATAGTATCCTACTCTAGAAGATTCTTTATCAACAATATTTGTTTCATCACCTTCATAGCCTCCTTTTTTGTATGAGGTCTTCCATTTTGTTTTCAATCTTCAATATTTCCTCTTGGCATGTGGTTTTCTTAACGCCACATGATGCATCCAATGTTTTGTACCTAGAGAATAGTTTCCTCAATGTTTCTTCACATGTTTCTTCTAAATCATCTTTCTCATAAGGATTGGTTTAATGAAAATTCTCAATCTTTACATTACTTCTATCAACCATATCTATACACCTAGTCTTGAACACTTTATGGTTGTACCCAAGTTCAGTGATAAAGCCATCTTACTTCTGTTAACTTCCTTCCATTCAAAACATTTACAATAGTTCTATCCATCACTTAACCTATTCTCATGAAACTCTTATCCAAGATATCTCTACCAAAAATGGAAAATTTAGAGTTCTCTCACGGTTGAAGTTGCACTTCTTAAAAAATGCTAGAGCATGTAAAATCAATTATTAAATAAACTTTATGTAGTCTTTCCGGCTAGTTGAAATGCTCCTCCATGAAAAATAATTATAAATTTGACATTATAATTTATTAAATTAAAAAAAAAATTTATTATCTTCATAGTTATTTTTTAATTATAGAATATTCTTTGTTTTCTGTGAACTAGATGTCAAAACAACTACCAATATATAATAATATATTAAAAAAATAAAATAATAAAACAAAAATAATTAAAAATATAAAACACAGCACTATTTAATTGCTTTATTTATTATTTTCTTTCCATCACAAACACAGACCCAATACCTACCCTGCAGACACTAAGAGATACCTCTGAAAGTTCAAAATTTAAAATAAATATATGCACTGAGGCGCTTATCCTCAGTTCTACCTACCCTACAGACTCTAAGAGATACCTCTCAAAGTTCAAAATTTAAAATAAATATATGCACTTAGTCGGTTATCCTCAGTTCAAAATTTAAAATAAATATATGCTCTTAGTCGGTTATTAAAAGCTCTAAAACTGAGTTCTCATTACATGCTAGTTAATAAAAAGAAAATCCTTCGTACTTGATATTATAATCAATTGAAAATATTATAATCTCCACACTATCTGTTTACAAAAATAAAAAAATTTATATTCAGTTTCAATATGACGTAAAACTCGAAAATAAAAAAATTTATATTCAGTTTCAATATGACGTAAAACTCGAAGGGTGTGGGGTTGCTAAGGAGACCAGATTATCGAGTCATAAATACAACTAGGCGTAGCAAAAGAAGTTGGAAAGTCATTTAGTCACGCCTGTTCCTTGAAGTGATAAAACGCCACGAAGAGTTCAATTATTTTTTAAGAGGGAAAGCCTAACTGGCGAAGGCGATTTGTCAATGGATTTCGGCATCTCGCTGCCAAATTCATTTTAAAACTATTTATACATCTTGCCAATGACGAAAGCATATCAGACGTGCCAGTAATTTTATGGAATTCCTTGAATCGGCAAAATAACAGTCACAAAATTCCTACAATTCAATGGAGCCTATTAAATCCTTCAGAGAGACCTTTTCTTCATTATTTTCATGGCCCACGAGAGCTACAAATAGGCTTTAATGGCGATCATTTTTCTTCACAGATGGCAGAACATACTAATAATTTATGGTTCTGATCTGCAGGCTTCTCTGAGCGTGTGATCCCGTCTGCCTCTGTGGAACGATCATCTGATTCAAATCTATTAAAGGTCTATTAAGGTCACGGCACTTAATATCCGGTAGTTTATGCTAGGGTAGAATTTAATTTGTATTGCTGTTAGCATATTGCATGTAGTGAGAATGTTAATTATGCGCAGGTTGTACAGATTATTTGAATCGTTATGAGCAACGATCCAAAGCCACGGGTGAATATGCATGTGTATATGGCTTACGACAGAGGTTGAGCTTTCCGATCCAAGTAGGGTTAGAGCAGCCTAGGTTTTGGGTTTTCTGGATTGGTATTGAGGCTCTGAGTTCGAACCCCATGCAGAGCAAAGACAAAAGAAACAGATTGCTAAGCCTGATTCTGAGGAAATGGCGTCGGCCCCGTCAAGCGGTCCCCCGGACGATATCGCTCACGACCTTCTGCACGATGATGCCTCTCAGTAAGCTGCGCCGCTGCCGTTCTTGGCCCGACGTTGACTGGGACGACATGGCTCCCGATGGCTGTTTCCCAGTTTACGTCGGGCCGGATCGCACCCGGTTTGTTATCAAGACGGAATTTGTTAATCACCCTCTGTTCCGGATGCTGTTAGACGATGCAGAAAACGAATATGGTTTCGATTTCGCTGGCCCTCTCGCTTTGCCCTGCGAGGTCTCTGTTTTCCGCAGCATTCTGGGCGCCTTGAATAGTACCGATTACTATCGCAGTCATGAGAATTCTCTGAACGCAGAGGACGCCCGCCTGGAGCTTCTCAGCGCAAAGGCCATGGGCCGCATCTCTGAACGTTAGGGTTCAGAACTAAATTAGTATGTGTTTGGTTATAGTTTCGTGAGATTCAGTGTCCCTTTGTTTCCTGATTGCCCTATATTGCTGCTTTTGATATATAGATTGAAGGCAGCAACTTTGTTTCTTGATTGCCCTTTTGATATATAGATTGAGGGCAGCAACTTTGCTTTTTGATTGCGCTATACAGCTTGTTTAGATAGATAGATTCAAGGCAGCAACTGGCATATATAGTTTGATTGATTTTTATTTAATATGATCGTGCATTATCTGTTTCATCACAATTTACATCCATTATGTTGTTAGGTTTTCATTTTATTTTGAGTTCTTTGCTGATTATCATCATCTATAATGTTCGGGTCATTTGATCCGCTGAAATGGTGGAATCCAGTTTTCAGAAGTGTCGAAACTTGTTAACATTTTCTTTTATTGATGAAAAGTGCTTTTAAATTTGATCCTTACTGCATAGGTGCGACTTGAATTGTAGTGCCCGATGCGTCCCCTTACTTAGAGCGTGATGGTATTCCCAAAGTCAACGCCTCCATTATCTAGACAGTTTTGAAATAATAAAAACAAGTCAGCATTAAATGTGTTCTGTTTTTTTATAATCTTTTTAATAAACATATTTTTTTTATAGATATATAAAATTTATCTTTTAAGAGATTATATTAGTAAGAGGCTTTTTGTTGGTGAGACAAGGAATTCATTTTTAATCTCTTCACATTTAAATCTATAGCTTAAAAAAACATAATTTTAACAATTATATATATATATTTTATGGATATGATTAGTTGTAAGTTGAGTAATTGAGAGGAGAAAATGTTGCTCTTCTGGTCAAATTTCAAATCAAATCTTGTAAGTGATGTGTTTACTTTAGAGTTGCCAAACAAGGGACTTTTGACTTCTTTCTTGAACCCATTTTGTAATAAATGAATAGATTTTAATGGAAACATTTCATAATGTATTTGTATGCTTTAATTGGTGAATAATAATAAACTTTCACATATTATGATATTGTATTTGTATGTTTTAAATAATAAATAATAATAAAAGTTGACCTAAGTGCAAAATTTTAATATATCAGTATGTTTTAATTAGTGAATGATAATAAACTTTCACATAGTATGATATTGTATTAATTAAATAATAATAATTTTTCACATAAGATGATATTGTATTTTGTAGTATGTTTCAAGTAGTGAATAATATTTTGAGATGGTAGGATTGTATTTATGATTCTTTAAAATTACATTTTTGTAAATACATTATATATGTAGTATATAAATTACATTTAAATAAATTTTAAGTATAATTTGTTTTGGTTTTTTATTTCATATTTTTTTTAATTTTAATATTGATATTAATATTATTTTTAATATTAATTTTAATTTTAACATTAATATTAATATTATTTTTAAAATTAATTTTAATTTTAATTTTAAAATTAATTTTAATATTAATATTATTTTTAAACTTCAATTTAATTTTAAAATGGTTTAGAATTTATTTTTAATATAATAATAAATTTAATATCATTAATTCAAAATTAATCCAATATGTTAATAGGCACATATCCTATAAAACATACATGGTAAATGAAACATTAATACTTAAATTAAAAAAGAAATAAACAACATGAAATTCAATGGATAAATGTTTTTGACATCTTACAAAATCATTTTTTCACAACCCTATTTAGTTCAAAAGCTTCTCAACTCTCTATATGTTATAAAATTACAATATCTATATTATACATGATCAAATTATAATATCTATATATTTGTTGATGAGAAAAATAAGGAAATATTGCATAGTATTGAAAATATTTGAGGAATTGAATAATATTAAATGTTAGATAATATGGTTTAACATAAATTGTAATCGAAGTTTGTAAATGCTTTATTTGTAATAAAATTATAGTATTTATATTTGTTGATGACATGTTTAAGAAAGTATTGGATAATATTGAAGGTATTTGAATAAGTGAATAATATTAAATGTAAGAGAATATGGTTTCCAAGAGATTGTTATAAAAAATATAAAAAAATTAACAAAATTAAACTAAATATATAATTACATTAAATATTAATTATTAATGATAAAGTGATAATATTAAATGTTCAAAAAATTGTAATTAAAGTTATATAGAAAAATTAACAAAATGCATAATTACATTAAATATTAATAAAGAAATGAATAATATTAAATGTTAGATAATATCATTTTTAATCAATTGTGATCAAAGTTAAATAAAAAAATCTAACAAAATTAAACGAAATACATAATAACATTAAATATTAATAAACATTTATAAAGTGAATTGTTATCTAATTAAAATACATTATAATTTACATTTAAAATTTTCCAAAAAAATATTTGTAAATCTTAGACTTAGATACTCACAATATTAACTAATTAAGCATAAAAAACCAAATAGTAGAGAGCAAAGAATCTCTTTTACATCCATCTCCAAAATACTTAATCTTTGGGACATGACTATATAGTTAATAAATATTTATATTTCTTTTTTCAAACTAAACACTTATCAAATGAATACATGGTAATAAACATTTTTTGACTTTCAATGTTGTTTTGGTTTGAATATTCAAAATTAAATAATAAAAATACACATAGAAATTTGGTGAACATATAGAGAAAAATATGTATTAGAATGTAAAAATATTTTAGACTTTTGTTCTTAGTATTGAATATATACCACCGAAAATACTATTTAATTCATATTTTTTTCATAAAATGTATCTATTCCTACATTTTGACTATATTGGATCAATAAACATATATACAGTATCCTTTATAACATATTTATGGTTTAGACTTTAAGATGAGAGTACATTGAGAGTACATTGATAATAAAAAAAAATGTGAAACCCTTAACATTTCCAAATGTCATAAAAGATGTGGAATAAGATAAAAACAAGAATGGAAATGGTTTTGGGTGTGTAATATTTCCAAAAGGAACTGAATGTTGCTATTACATGAGGTTCAATAACGTAGAAATTGTGGGTATTTTTATTAAAAAATTATTAATGAATGAATAACTAACTGATATTTGATCTTTTTTTTTCATTTTATGTTGTCTTCTTTTTCAAACATTTCTTTGTGTCTACTTTTTCTTTTTACGAAGTTGTTATTCAAATTATCTCCAATTGTATTCATTTAAGTCTTCAACATTGTTATTTTATATTGATTTATATTCTTTAGCATTTACATCAAGTTGATATTATTCCTCAATAATGGCAATTCAAGATCAATTCAAGATCAGATATTCATACTACCACATATTATTGGTTTCTCAAGGGTTCTTACTACCTCCTCATCCTCCATCTTTCACCATCATAATTTTCTCAACAAACCCAATTGAGGATGATTGCTTCTAAAGAGTCTTCTCATTCTACATTCCTTCTTCTGGTATTTATTCACTCTTGGTAATATCAATTTTGGTAATGTATTCATCCTCTACTTCATGATGTACACAACTTGTTTTAGTTACAAACAAGGTGAAGGGCATTATATCATTAAGGCATTTTAGGTACATATTCTCCATGCGAATCTTTCTTTCCTCATCACTTCTTATCTACAACTAGATTGTAAAATTTTAACTACGAGAACATTCTAGTTACATATTTTCTTCTCTATAATATTCAGAGGGTTCAATCAATGTACTTGTTACATAGCACTACCATTCATAGTATATTAAAGAATATCCCTAATTTCACTAAATATTGGAAAATGCTTCCTAAAATTGTATTGTTGAACCGTCCTCACAATATACCTCTACAATTAAGAAAACCCCTAGTTTCACCATATATTGTAGGTATCCATTTTTATCAACCCATTTTGAACACCCCCTTTATATCATATTATAAAGTTGTAACAATGGGAGCCTTAACACATCTTAGTATACTCAAACATATTGCTAAATAAAACATAGTATAATTATAATATGATCCCAACATAATTGGAAGGGCGGTTAATCCATTCGTAGCGGTGGATAGGGGAAGACCCAACTAAATAGTATTGGGAAGGAAAAACACATAAACAAAACCCAATCAAGAGATCAATGTAACAAAGAATGTAAAATACCAATAGTCCAATACATGGTGCAATGCTTACAAAATATGAGAATCGCATATGTTTCACATCAAAACCTATTAATCTACCAATTTTATATTATGTAAATACAAGCATAGTCATAGAGAGTTCATGTTTTCTATAAACTTAATAAATTAAACTCCATACACTATTTTTTTAATGTTAACATATGTTTTCTATTTTTTTTAAAAGCCATTTGTATGAGATTAGTATTCCAAGTTTAGTAATCATACACTCTTCCAAAACAAATGAATCTCATTTATATATCTATACAAGATCAAAATTAGTAATTAATTAGAGTAGATGCTCTTCATTTCCTATCTAAATTATTAAAATAAATTAAATGACACTCCCATATAAATTTAACACTCATTATCTAGGAGGTTGAATAAATTTCTTCGATCTAGAAGTATTCTATTTTGGAATATTTGTAATTTGACTTAATTCGGAAGAATTTTATGTATGAAACTTAGACAAAAATCCTCAAATTTTTTTATGTATATGATCCAATGATATAATCAAATCATTTAATACCTTTTAAGATGAATTTATGGAGTTAGATTTCAAGTAGAATTAAGATTTCAAATAATATTATTTATAAAAAATTAAAATGGATTTATTGTAATTTGTATTATTTGATAACTATTTAATGAAAATTTAAAAAAAAAATCATAAACATAATGATAACATTATAGAAAAATTATTTGAAATTAAATATTGTAATATAAAATGTTTTCATATATATATATATATATATATATATATATATATATATGTTATTATGTCGAATTAAAACCTCCTTGACGATAATATGTTTTTGAGGTTTTCAGGAGTATTCAAACCCCCAATATGAATGGATGTAATATAATATTTTCTTGCTAGTGAACCCACGTGATAACACCTTTGCATTCCTTAAGATGAACTATTTATTTATTCACCTACAAGCACATCAACACTGAAATTATGGAAGTCAATGTTTCTTATTTACATGAGTTCCAATGTTACATAAACTACACCATTTTCTCCTCACAACCTCATTATTTCAAGAGAATTCTTTTGCACAATATCTTCCTTATACAAATTATCTAAATACAATATATCCTTCCACACACTTGTTTAAAATGATTTTAAATTCATTCATTACACTTACACATTCAATACTCTTAATATTATTTTCATTATTCGAAATAATCTCTTTGACCCTTTCTTCTCTAGACGTGCTCACTATTTTTTTATTCATTTGCTTCTCTTCCTCATTTAATGGTAAATGACAAGCCTCTTCTAATGAGTGAAAATTTTCTTTGCACATATCCTCTTTTTAGAAGTCAATTTCAAACCAATAACAAATTTCATAATTTCTTGTTCACTATGTCTTACAAGACCACCTTTCATGTCCTTTTTACAAACTTGTTCAAAATGATTCTCTACACATCTATTATTATGATCCAATTTATATCATATTTAATCCATACGACCATAACTTATACATCTAGATCTTATAAATCTAGATCTTAAATTGGTGAGCATCTTCTCGCAATGTTATATCTTGTCCTAGCCTCTTATTTTTATGTTCACCTTTAGATTTTCCAACCATTTAAAGTTTCCCCTTAATTTTTGATACATTACGTTCACATTCTAACCACCTCTAGCCACATGGCTTTTGAAATAATGGTACATGTATTTAGTCTATACAATCAATTTATCTCAATTAAAACATTCAAAAAAATCAAGAATATCCTACTCCATTTGGTGATGTTGCACATATTCCTACTTTAATATTTCTTTTTTATTTTCCTCTCATTTATTTCTTCTTCTCAAACAATTTAATGAAATCTATTATCTTCATAACTTGTTTCAAGAATTCATGTCAATTCTCATTAGCTAATTTGGTTAAGTTTTAGGTCTCATCATCAAGGAAACTTCTCGAGTTCAATTAGCCTTAGGGATGAACTAGTTGAGAGGCTCAGAAACCCCAAAATATAGTCAAGTTAACAGTTGGTGTAGTCTATTCTGAGTTTAATCACCAGGTTATTTTTACAAAATAGATACCCCTAGTTCCTGATTTCTCAGACCAAAGGCCACTCCTACCATGGAAGGGAATTTTGAGTAAAAAAAAGAAACGTGTCTCAATATTTCTACATCTTTTTCCCTAATATTTGAGCCAATGCATTTTTTTATGGTTCTGCTCACAATGAAAATTTATCTTCCTTCCATTCTATTTTCTTAAACTCAATCTTACAAACATTTTAACTTGTAAGTATTTCTAAAGGACCTTCTTTCATTGATTTGATCTTATATAAATGCTTCTCCTTCCTCTTAAAGACAATCCCCATGAACGATTCCTCTATTCATTGGAATTGTGTCACTCGAGAAAAACCTTCTTGTCAAGGTGTATGTCTCATCAACTGTAGGCTATTCTTTTATTCATACAAATTATTGTATTACTTAAGGGCTTGCAATAGAAATCACACAGTGGAACTAAGAAAACAACATGAGATCTAGCCTTCAGGGGTAGTAACTGAGTTGGTTGTTGCTTCTAAGTCGAAGACTGAAATAGTCGTGGTTGGGAGTCCAATTATTTGGGTTCTTCGGAGTTACTCTCCCAAAAGTGAAGTCACTAGGGTAAGTCTCCTTCAGTTGGGCCCCTTGGAAATTATTCCCATGGATGTAGTGTGGCTCATCAAAGTTACAAAGTAGTGAACTGCACTAAGAAAACAAATAAAACAACATGAGATAGGTAATTGCATTAAATACTAATATGTCTTCTACATATAACATATCATCCAATTAAAACATATTGAAATTTACAACAAATACTTTCAAAAATAATTTAAGCAAATTTAAATTTATTTAGTGGCCAATTTTATTGGGCTTTATTACATTAATATAGCTACTTACATGGCCATTGAATTGTTCACAACAAATAACTATGAAAAACCTAGACCATGGAGAGCCACAAGGCCCTATTACATCAATTTTCCAAATATTTAAGCTATGAATCCATGATTGATAAATTCCAAACTATTTTCCAATTTGTTAGTTAACCCAAACATTTCTTTTTTTATTAAATTGTTAATAATCACCTGTTTAATTTCTACATACAACTTAAGCTTAATTTCTACATAAAATATAGGCTTTATAGTTTCAATATAAAAAATCAAATTATGAAAATAAATGTGTGAATTCTAGGTTTTTATGTCTTACTATATATTTATATTATATGTGGTTTCAATATAAAAAATCAAATTATTAAAATAAATGTGTGAATTGTAGGTTTTGATGTCTCACTGTATATTTATATTATATGGAGAACTTAAGCTCCATATATTTTAATAAAATTAGGGCAATAGGTAAAGTATGATGTCATGTACAGCATATAAAAATTTCAGAATCTAATTTTAATTATTAAATGCATACATGTCTAAATACTAAACTTCCATTTATATAAATATATCAAAACGAACATTAATCTAATAAGTAAAGTTATTAATCTATTATAACATAAGAAGATGATCATATTTAATACAAATCTTCGAAGAGAAATTTAAGATAGTTTTAAAATTGAATATGAAATATATTATAATTAGTATTGTTCTAAAGATTATGTTAAAAATAAATATATAGATTCTTAATTATTATGTCCAGATACTAAACTTCTAATAATATATATAAAACTTAAAATTCATTAATCTAATAAGTAAAGTCTATTATCTTTCATATTTAATGGAGATCTTCGGAGAGAAATTTAAAGTAGTTATTAGATAGAATATAAAATAAATTATAATAAATACTGTTCTAAATATTATGAGATCTTCGGAGAAAAATTTATAGTAGTTATTAGATAGAATATAAAATAAATTATAATAAATACTGTTCTAAATATTATGTTAAAAATAAGTATTTAAATTCTTTGTTGGAATTGAAAAAAAAAATATGAAAAATGATTATTAATTAAATGTAGAATAAATTATAATAAATATTATTTTAAATATTATAGTAAAACATAATATCTATTTTTTAATTGTTATGTTTTTTTTATTGTTTCATCTTTTGCATAACATAAAATAATGACAATTCTTTAATCAACGCTATTTTATTTAAAAAAAACAGTAATTCTTATTGTCTTAGTTTCAACTTCACATAAAACAAAATAAAAATATTCCTCTTTTTATTTAGCAAGCATGATTCAAATTTACGAAGTCATAATTTTATTTTATGATACGAATGTTTGAAATTAAAAGATGATTGACTTTTTATTACTAACCTTGTTGAAAATAGGTCAGTTTATAACTTCTTTAGTCTCCCTATACCTTTTTATTATTGGACTATATATTAAAATTGTATCACAAGCTTAGAAAATGGTGGTTTCGATTAAAAGAGATTGAATGGATCTCCAATGGTGTTGTGATTGAACGACAGGAAATTAAAATTAGTCACAATATGTTACATTTTGGACAAAGAAGATACACTAATCATGCTTACTTATTGTGGTTGTCTCCCATATACTAGTGTTCAACCATGCATGATGTTTGTGATAAGAGGGGCCCAATTAAGGAAACATTTCAAGACATTTTTTATTATTTTCTAAAGTAGGTGAGATAAACCAAAGAGATTCCATTGGGATATATATATAAAAGAGATGAGATTTACCGTTGAAAAGACGTGTGGATAGTTTCAATTGTTTTCATTAATTCAAAACAATTTTATAATAATGTAATAAAAAAGGTCACTATCTTTTTAACAAGTTGTGTTTATATATACAAGAAAGAATTATTGAGATATCAACTACTTAATATTAAGAGTAAGATATATGTTTATGATAATTATATATATACAATAGTTTATTTTATTTATATATATGAAACAATTATTAAGTTATCAACTACTTAGTAGTAAGAGAAAGATATATGTTTATGATAATTATATATATACAATATTATTATAAACCAACAAACTTTTGAAGAAACTATGTAGCTAACAACTCACTGAATATTAAATATTTTTCAAACTTTAAATTTATAAATATAAATAGTATAATTTATTTGCTTAATTATATTTGAGTACAAAGTTTATTTTCTTGATGATTATTTAAAATTTGTAAAAGATATACAGTTACCCAATTTTATGTTTGGAGGAATGACTTTACTTTGTAAAAAAAATAATATTTGGGGTTTATTAGTTTAAATATTGATTTGTTTTGTCGTGAATATTAAATATTTTTTCAAACTTTAGATTTATAAATATAAAGAGTATAATTTATTTGCTTAATTATATTTTAGTACAAAGTTTGTTTTCTTGATGATTATTTAAAATTTGTAAAAGATATACAGCTACCCAATTTTATATTTGGAGGAATGACTTTACTTTGTAAAAAAAACAATATTTGGGGTTTATTAGTTTAAATATTGATTTGTTTTGTCCTTGAATATTAAATATTTTTTCAAACTTTACATTTATAAATATAAAGAGTATAATTTATTCGCTTAATTATATTTTAGTACAAAGTTTATTTTGTTGATGATTATTTAAAATTTGTAAAAGATATACAGTAACCCAA
The DNA here is from genome assembly GCA_001517045.1 of Pseudotsuga menziesii. Taxonomy (NCBI): domain Eukaryota; kingdom Viridiplantae; phylum Streptophyta; class Pinopsida; order Pinales; family Pinaceae; genus Pseudotsuga; species Pseudotsuga menziesii. The sequence goes on from LPNX010122852.1 coordinate 82,978, forward strand.
TTTTATATTTGGAGGAATGACTTTACTTTGTAAAAGAAATAATATTTGGGGTTTGTTAGTTTAAATATTGATTTGTTTTGTCCTTAATAATCATGGTTCTCAAATCAAATAACTTCATTTAAAATGAGTCACAACATTTATTGTTTATTTATGTAAATCCTTATCTTTCATGTGAATGATATTGATTGAAGATCCTCTTATATCTATTAGAAGTTCATATGAAAAGGTCAACTTTTCCTTCTAAATCATTGGCCTTTCACTAACGAAAATAAGCACAAAATAAAATGATGTAACGATGGAAGATGTATATAAACATCACGGATATTACGAGAAACTTAAAGCTTAAAACAATAAGGAAACATACTAATTATTTTATCAAGTTAATTGTACAACACCAACTCTTTATATTAATGATTAGATTTTCAAAAATGATAAATAAAGGCCACAATAGGATTCTCTACTTCTATAATAGTTGTGAAATCCTTCATTAAAATGATAAAACATGGAGATTGCATGTTGGTTTGAGCTTTAAATACGTTTTTATAGTTCATCATAATTCACTGTAAAAAAATTTCTTCAAACTTGACTTTTGTTTCCTTTATACTACAATTATTTTTGTCAAATTTTATACACTGTAACATCCCCTTTATCCATTGTTTCTTTTTCAAATTATCTAATCTTCCCTATCTTATTTTTCTTTATCCTCCCTTTCTTTTTTAGTTTTTCTTCTTCTCTGGGTGTTCTCCCCTTCTCCAATTGTCCAACCTCTTTTATTTTTCTCTCGACTTTTTTGTTTTCCTTCTCTTCATTAGAGAGGAATCTCCCTCCTCTTCTTCTTCATGAGCCCTCTTCTCTTTATAAATTGTGTCATCTTATTTTCATTCCTTTTCGTTTTAGTTTTGATAGACTCCATATCACTCCTACGAGGTCCTCCTTTTAATCTTCAATGTCCATCTTAATAGACGAACCAACCTCTATAAATCAGTTTTAATAGTGATGATAACAGAGCCCATCCACTATCTATAGCACTGATAAAGTCACTTGCGATGTGAAATTGAGCCCATCAGTATTAATGTGTAGTGGGAAAATGACCCAAGGGTTAATCACATTATCAACTACCTTTTTTTGGGAGGCATGGGGAGTGTGAGATAAACAAATGGGAGTAATTTTCAATACGGAGTTAGATGATGTGATACAAAAGCTCCCACCCCTTATAATAGACTAAGGAAACCTAAAATTATGGGTCAAATCAACAACTTGGAGTAATTTTTATTGGTAAGTGGTTTGCATCAACCCATATCCCCAAGCACTTTGAAATGCAAACTATAATGCTCCTATGTTAGTCTCTCTCTAGGTAAGAGAGAATCACAACCATATATTATGGCCAATGCTCATAGGTTGTTGGTAGAAATTTGTTTTTTCTCCCTCGATGTATATTACATTTCGATATGCACTATGTATATCTCAGTTCATCCTCTAACTCCATAAATTCAACCACTTTTAATTCTACACTTTGATTCTATATTTTTTATTGTGGTTATTTGACCTCTTTTCTACTATAAATAAATCACTTTTAGAGTGATCCTCTAACTCCATAAATTCAACCACTTTTAATTCTACACTTTGATTCTATATTTTTTATTGTGGTTATTTGACCTCTTTTCTACTATAAATAAATCACTTTTAGAGTGGGATAGATCCATATATAACTCTACAAAATCCCTTGTGCCTCCTATATTTCAAATTGCATTTAAAATCATAATTCACTCTTCCACTTGGAAAACTAATATAAAAATAATCATTTCCTCGTGATGCTTCATGGGTAGAATAAAGTTACTCATGCATTTCTCTTAATCCTAGTGATTAGTGTAATTCATGTTAATGACCTTCTCCCCCTTCACCATATGATGGTGGTAGGATTATTATTCTTCCTAGGATGCCTAAGGTTTATTCTAATTATCTCATACCTTCCTACTTGATTGCAATTTTCATAGTTTAAATATAAAGAATTCGTAATTTATCAAAATTTTCCATTGTAATGGTTTGATCTCATGTATTAATGATATTAATGTTCTTATAATAATATTAAAACATGCTTCAAGGAAAAATAATACTTTTGATATATTCTTCTTCTATTCATATTTCTTTAGCTTCACTCCATCATCCTACAACTCAATCCTTGTGGGAAAAGTACAAGAAACATCAAAGGTGTGGATGGTTTCCATAGACACTAGGGAAAAATTTAAGAGTCCATAAATTTCTTATATTTTAGAAACATTAGTGAATCTTACTAATTCTTAAATTTCCAAACATAAAATGTTTGGTGATAGGTTTGTAAAAAAAACTCATGTTACTAAGGATTTTCTAAAGATTTTAGATAATTTTGGAAATGCATAGCTTAAAATAGTTTTATCCTATGGAATTTGGGTCAATCATTTAAGAAAAAAAATGGAAAATTGTCAATCTGCTTTTGAATAAAAAATGGAAAACTAGTCCATGGGATAATTTCCCTTCTAAAAGTTTGTTTGATGGACACCTATTTCACTAGTTCCTCCTCTATTATTTCTGATCTTCGATACAAATACAAACTTCCTTCCATGAAAATATATGAATGTTCTTCCTCTTTATTTGTTTTTTGTTTGTTTGAATGTACTAAATGGTGTAACTTCATGTAGGTCTTCTTGCATTCTAGGTGTTGTAATTTTACCACATAATTATCATCATTAATTTATAATTTTGATCATTTCATCATCATTTCCATTTTTCCAAATTATCATCATATTCCATGTTACTAGCATATTTTCCTTCACAATCATCTACATTGTCCTGCACATTTCTCTTCATTACAATGTTCTCATTATTATAATTTTATTTTGGCATATGGTCATATTAATTTTCATCCTCTTAGTGATCGCTACCTATTGACATATGTTTCTTTATCTACTTATGCTAAATTAAATATTAGTTTTCTTTCATTATCATTTAGTAAATCATATTATCACCATGCCCTTCATCCTCTTCAATGATTTCTTCATCCACAGAGGGCTTCTTCCCACGTTTTTATAATTTAAATTCTAAGTTACAATAATATTCACTCATTTTGTTTTTTATCATGTTGTTTAAACACTTTAGAACTCCATTGAAGTTCCCTTCCATCTCATCACTGACAACCTTCATTTCTATTATCTATCAATGCTCATTCATAAACAAACAAATAACTAAAAAAAAACTAGTTTTTTTCAATATCTCCCCTTTTCTTTTATTTCCCTTCTATTTCACCTATGCTAGCATGACCATAATCATATACCTTCTTGTTGTTGTAATGTTTCTCCTCTATTACATAATACTTGTAATGTCCCCAGAAATTGAATTTCTTTTTATTAGGCTAGTAAAAAATACCTATGCTGGACATTATTGAACTCGCGGAATATAATGTACACTAAATTTACTACTCTTTGGTTGTGAGCTGTTCTTACATTCTATCATCTTACTTTCAGTTATGATTATTATTTTGTTGATTTTAAGATGTCATGGATCTAATTATTAAGCGATTCTCATGTTTATACATTGTTGTGTATGTGTTAGTTACTTGGTTATATACTTTGTTCATTTCTACATATGTTTACTTGTTATTTACTTGGTTCTAACTTAACTTTCTTCTTGAAACTAAAGTGGGCAGAGTGGCGAGACTAGTTCTCCCATGTCACTCTCTGAGAGGTAAAGTGTATACTTGTCTAGTAGGCTTATTTAGTTCTGTTCGAACTACGGCACCTCTTTCATTCTATGCAGATTATACTTAGTGAAGGAGACTTGTTTAAGGAGTGCTGAATGTTTTGATCATTAAAACACGTACTAGTTTTTTTATGGTTTCTTATAGACTCAGCTTCATAACGAGGTAATTACTATGTTTATCATTTATACACCTAGATAGATTATGTATGTGATGCCTACTATTCATTATGTAATTACATATCCATAGTTCCTATCACAATCTATTTGTAATTCATATTTATTGTATTAAAAGTATTAATACATCTTTTATTTATTCTTAATAGGTTATAAACTTTGGCTTAAAGACCAAATCTCGATTTTATACCTAACAATAATACCATGGCATATTTCATATGCCATAATTCTAAGCTTCATGCTTAGGGAAATGGACATGCAAGGTTTAAGGCTTAAGCTTAGGGTATACATTGTATATAATATTATACCTTGTAATAAGCTTTGGGGTGGAGAATTATACCATATGGTTTGAACGTTACACAATGGGGTTTAAGAATTTGCATGGGAAAGAGACCATCGATACTAAATCGATTTCAAACTATAGAGATGTGAGGTTTGGGTTGATAGTGGACACCAGGATGGTGCCATTAATGCATCTTGGGGTTTGGGGAAGCCTAATATTAGGGCTTGGATGCATGAAATACTTGGTCATTCTGGTTGGATTTTTGCTTGTTTGGTCTCGGCTCTATGCAGTGGATGAAGGTGACTTCCAGGTTGACAGAGGTAACGCTTTGTTGGGTTTTAGCAGCATTGTTATTATTTCATAGCTTGGCCATGATTTCCATACTTCTCATTTGTCTTACTGCTGGTGGTTACAGGTGATAGGGTTAGCAAGGAGCAGCATGGCTCAGAGCTCTGCAGCCAGTTCATGGGTGATACCATAATAGCCATGGCAAGCCTATTACACAAGCTTACCCTTGTAACCTCTTGGCTTTATGGGTGGGTCTGAGTTGCATCACATCACTGGTTGGGGTTTTACTAAGGGTTTTTCTATTTTCCTTTCAGCCTCGGTTTGCAAATATTTGGCTTTGTAAAAATGGTGTTGTTAGCAGCAAATGGGGGCTTGGGAATTTTAACAGATTCCGCATTTTTTAATGTAAATCGTGTTTTGATTTGACACTTAAAGCCTGGGTGGCACCATTTCTTGCAATGATTCCATGGCCCTTGGCACGACTGTGTAAATTATGGTAGTGTGGTAACTCACCGATTTTTGAATACATACCGTGTTTACATTTTTCGCATTGGTTATTAAACTAGATTGTGTATATAAATCCATGCTGCATTATTTGTTTGTTAAGCTTGTGTTGTATGTGGCATTAACCTTCACGGTTATTTTGTATATTATTACCTCCATTATTTGCTATTATGTATATGAATGGAGAAATAGTGATAACAAATGGCTCCGGGCCATGCTATGAATGGCATGATCGTTCTTCCATGGCAGCTGTGATAACCTAGAGGATTTAGGATTTACGATTTGATTTTTAATGTGTAATGTAGAAATATACTTACACCGTGTGTGTAAACCCTCTGTTGACATGGTTGTTATAGCTTTCGTTATTGACAGGTTTTAGATATTTAGGCGTTTAATTTCGACGACCATGGCCATGGAATATAGCGTATTGATTTGTAAAGGTCTTATGACCTATGTGTTAAAATATTAGGTAAAACACACCCCTCATACAAGTTGTGTATAGCGTGGCTTGTGTAATGATTTTGGGTTTTGGCTTACAACCTGCGTGTAGATAATACACCATGGCTTTATACACGATTTAAGACCCATGAAGATTCGATCTTGGGTCATGTTGTGTAATTCTGTTTAATATTTGCATTGTTGTGATTGGGGAAAAACAGAGGGTCCACACGATTTGATCCTACGAACTCATTGTACTTACTTCGTTCTTTAGTTTTATTATTGTAATCATGGGGTCTTCACTTGTTTACCAATATCCTATCACGTTAGTTCTATTGTGGGTTTTAAAATTATAAAAAATCAAACCAATATATTACAAGTATTGAAGGGATGAGGGGTTTAAGTTGGGGGTGGGTAGGGTGGTTTATAAGGATTGAGGTATAAAATGGGGTGGGGAGGAAGTTTAAAGTATTCTGAGGGGGTTTCAACAAAAAGAGTTTGGGTCAATATCTCCCGAAATTAAGGGTATTCTTCAATATCCCATGATCGCACGTGCTATGTGAGAGGTTCACTAAGTGAAGTCCCCGTGATTGTAATGTTACTTGGTTAATGTTTATGTAATCGATGTGAGTAATATTAGATGGGGCTTATTTGATTTATGACATGCGATTATGACATTGTTTAATTAAATATTTAAAGGGATGTGAATTTAAGTAGGAAAAGAGATTTGATGTTAGAACGATGAATGGTCACGATACATACTCTATTTATTTTCTTATGATGATGTTATTTTAATGTAAATGATTTAGTATTTAGTGTGTATTTAAATATGCACATCTTGAAAGGTCGTTACTGCTTTATTTATCTTAGATTTAATGTGGAATATTTGTATTCTGTAGTTAGTTGTAAATATTGTACTTAGTAGATTGGATTTATGATTATATTTGGTATCTCTTGATTTATATATTTATATATATGGTAGTTTAGTTGTACATAATAGCTTAGTTTAACTAGGTTGTAACCTTATCTCTCTCTCTCTCCCTCTCTCTCCCTCTCTCTCTCTCTCTCTCTCTCTCTTTCTCTCTCTCTCTCTCTCTCTCTATATATATATATATACATGCCTCTGCTGACAAATGGAATATGTTAGCAGAGTTATAAAGGCCAAAAGAACAGATTTGTAAAAGATATGAAATAAAACTAAGGTGGAAACCCTTGCTAAACATTTATACAGGAATTAAATTGTAGTAGTAATCTAAAGAAATAAACCATGGATAAATCTAACATATGAAGTAAAGTGCAGCCGAGGGCTATAATTAAAAATATAAACCCTATAAGATTTAAACATAAATCAAACATATAGGTTTAGAACATGTAATGTGAATCTTTACCTAAATCAACTATCATTTATTCTAGAAAAATAGAATAGGCAACCTAGGATCCATACCTGAAATCTGAAGCTTCTTTAATGGCTGACCCTACACACTCAAATAACGAGCATTAACAATTCATAGGAAGATATGACCTCTGTATTAGATGACCAAATCACTTGGGAACTACCATGTTCCACCCAACCATGATCTAAAAACATTCCTGGTTTCAATCTGGATCCCCTTGAGCTGGATTTGAAGATGCAAGTAGCTTGGAGATCCTAAGGTAGGGTTTCCTATCTGGTATATCAGGTATGGATCAGTTCTCCTTTTTCCTTGCAGGAAAATTGTTCTCCAAGAATTCACTTGGGAATAAAATCAGGTAGAATAATGTCTCCCAAAAGATAGATCAGAACCCCCACCAAGCCTTTCCTTTCCTTGAGTCTCTATAGACAAACTTTTCAGTCAAAAGGGCAGTTATATGAAGAAATCCTTGATTTCTTTATTTAACCCTTTTTAATGAATTTGGGTAATTTTTAAATACTTTAACTTAGGAAATTTTAACTAGTTCCTAGTTAGACTTTTGTAGGCATTATACTATTTATTATCTTTTAATAATAAATAATAATTGATGGAGCATTTCCTTCTTTCTTACATTTAGTTATATTTTTAATTATATTAACTTCTTTATACATACAATGTATAAAATACATAATAATATAACATTTATTAACATTTGTCTTTTGGAATCATATACCATGATCCCTAGACTTAATGACACTTCTTCATTAAGGTCAATAGGTAGATGGTTAGGTCTACTAGGCTAGGAAACCCTAAACATCCTTGCATGTTGGATTCCCTCTTATAACGTGGTAGTTATTTAATACTCGATGAGAATACATAATTCTAAATTTCATTTAATCACTTAAAAATAAGTATGATGAGATCAATATTTTTCTTGAGTCATTTTCACTCAGGAATTATTAATTCTTTTCAGTAACCCCTAGCGCTTACAAGAGCCCATAGTCAATGCTATAAACAAGGAGTTACAAACTTAGTGCAATTCCAAAGCTCTTCGCTCAACAGTAATTCTAGGATGTAAATGTATGATACACCTAGGGATACAATGGCCAAGGATCTGATGCTCTAGAGCTTATGCTCAACATCAACATGGAAGGCTCCAAGGCTTATGCCCAACAATTCCAATTATATTTTCATGTGTTCCAGAGCTTCTTTCTCAACACAAATGTAAGTACTCACGTGCTCCAAAGCACCTCGCTCAACAGAAAACATATCATCAATCATGTGCTTTAGGGTCGACACCCAACACCAACAAGCATATATATATATCATCAATAATTGGCTTACACCCAAGATATAAAATAAATCATCATTTTCATATGTATTGGGTTCTTCGACCCAATATATCAAAATAAAATATCAAGATAAAATCATCATCAATAGGCTCATGCCTATAAGTGTTAGGCCCAAAATTTGGGATATTACAAGACTCTTTTTCATTATCGCAATAGAAATTATTAGGGACATTGTCTTCATACTAGCCTCATGCTTCTATAGATTTCAAGATATATATATATATATATATAAAGTTCATGAACTTATTCTATAGTATATATCAGTTTCGTAAAGCTCTCATTTTCAACTATTGAAACAACATATTTATCATTTTGTTTTATTCTAGCCATAGATGGGTTTTCTTATTATCTCTTCACCTTGTTGATTACTTCCACTTCTTTATTGATATTAACAAAATATATGATTATAAAAGTTCTTATTCATAATATTTTGAGTCACTGCCATTTGATCATTCATTTCCTTAATGTATTCTTCTATTTCATCTGTTACAACCTCCTTATGAGTTTTCATTTCTCCCCCATCACAACATCATCACTACTATCATTTCGTTCAGACCTTTCTTGAATCTCTACAACAATACTATTGACATATTCCTCAAGGTATTCATCATGTTTTATGTCAATGGTGTTCATATTATCTTTTTTATTTGAATCTTCAACAAGATCACTCACTCTTTCCTTTTTTTCACTAGCACATTCATAAACACAAATATTGTTGACTAAATCGAACTCCTCGATAGGTATGTTTTCCAAAAACACTCCCTATAAAATCTTGCAACTGGTTATTTTATAATAATCAACATCATCCTCTTCTGTCTATAGTAGGAACTGAAAGGGCCATTGGTCATCCTCTAATTATACATAAGGCTCAACAACATAATCAAAATAAATTGAGGAACATGATGATCTTCATGGTAGCCTTTCATCCTCAACCTTATCTATTTTCAAAAAAATTATCTACTTCTCTTGTTGTATTCTCAAAGATTGAACCGTTTCCAAAAAAATTATCCTCATTTTTTTGTATACTCTCTCCTTTATAAACTTTGAGATAACATTCTCTTATCCAATTACATTTCCGTTTACTTTGTTTTTTCTACTCTTTTCTGTCTAAAAACTAATGTATGTTCTTTAAATTTCGAAAAAAAAATCAACCCTCCATATATACTTAATTTATGACTCCACAAAATAATTACTTAGCCTTGATATCCACTCATCAATTATTCTACGCTTGCATTCCCTAAAAACATAGGGACACCTTTGATAACTTCTTCATCCTTAACACTTCCTTCAAACTTTATAGCTACTAACTCAATAGTGATTTCTTCTTCATTTGCAAACCATAATTGTCTACTAACTTCTTGACTTACGTATTCCTCAAACAATTCGTTAGACAACTATAGTGTTCTGTAAGGAACATCATCTAGCGACTTACCTTCTTTTCATTTAAACTGAATAATGTCATGTCACTATTATCCTTATTATCATGGTTGTCACTATCATTGTCATTGTCTTAAATTTTCATAGGGTCCCTTCATCGACTCATTTGAATCTGAGCATGAAATGTTTATATCATTACAAGTCAAGGAATAGTAGATAAGTCTAGAATATTTTTTATCAAGAATATTTGTTTCATTATCTTCATAACCTCATTTTTTGTATGAGGTTTTCCATTTTTTGAAATATTCAATATTTCCTCTTACCCTAGTGTTTTCTTAAACCCACAAGACGAGTCCAATTTTTTCTACCTAACCAATAGTTTATTGAATGTCTCTTAATATGTTTATTGTAAAGCCTCTTTCTCATAAGGCACTCTTCAATCTCTTCAATGGAAATTCCCAAATTTTACATTACTTCTATAAGCCATATGTGAAACCTTAGTCTACCCAACTTCATTTCTAGAGATATATTCCTTCTCCTAACTTCCTTCCACGCAAACTTTTACAATATTTATATCCATCAGTTTGACCTATTGAAATTATTGTCTCCTCAAACTTCTGAATCTATCCAAACCATCTCTACCCAAAATGGAAAATCTAGGAGTCTCACAATTTATCACAACATAACCTACCCAACCATTACTAAAGTAACAAAAAAACCAAAACTATATTTCAAAATAGCATCTACTTAGTCTTTTCCCATATTGAAGTTGCACCTCTCTAAGAGACGCCCCTCCAGGAAAAATAACACAGTATAGAAAATAGCATGAAATATGCCAACTTAAATTACTAATATAAACTTCAATATATTCTTTCATAATTTAACATTATGATTCATTATTTAAAAAACTACAAAACTTACCACCAAATATTTGTTTAATATAAATAATTAACAAAACAATTACCAACATAAAATAATACCTAAAAATAATAATTAAAAATATAAAATTTAACCATATTATCTACTTATTATTACCTTTCCATCACAAACACACCCATACCTACCCCATATACACTAAGAGACACCTCTACTAGTTCAAAATTTAAAATAAATATATGCTCTTGCTTATTATTAAAACCATTACAATTTTGAATCCTCTTCAAATATCCTGATTAAAAAACTAAAATCATTCGTACTTGCTATAACAAATCAAGAGAGTATCTTTATATGCAATTGTTATGTTTTCTACGGTAGTAATTAACAGAAAATATTATAGCCTAGAAATTATCTATTTTAAAATATTATTAAATTCATTGCACGAAAGAGGTTAATTTACAAATCGGTAAAAGAGATATGTAACTTTTTTTGTGCTCATCCTAGAGTTGACACATGTCTTTTATAAAAAGTAAAAAATATTATTAAAAATAACTTTTTGGCTTAAATTATCTGCGAGATGTAGAACAGTTGGTAGCTGGGTATGGTTAAGACGCACCCTAAGATGGAAGGTCGTCGGTTCTAATCCCGTCGGATACCAAAAAATCCAACCATGTTAAGGGTTGGTGCAGTCCAGGCTGGGTGCGATCCCTGGGTGATTTTGACGGCTTAGATGCCCCTCATTCGTGGTTTCTTAGCCAATAGCAACCTTGCCAGTCAGGGGGTTCCACCACTTTGCCAACAGAAAAGAACTTGTTGGCTTAAATTAAATTTAGATTATTTAGAATTGCATATATATAAAACAACATAAATTAGAAAACTAAAACCATAAACATTGGATTACACATTTCTACTTTAGAATAAGGTTTCTACCTTGAGAGATTTGATCTATCCTTATGCTTGGTAGATCCCTTTTTAAATAAATATATATTAGTATTAGTATCAATTTAACTTAAACCTAGAAAGCTGTAGAGTTTCGAAAAACACCATTATCAAATCATAACTATCCTAAATACAACTAGGCTTAACAAAAGCACTTGGAAAATATTTAGTCAAGCACATTGCTTTAGTTATAAAATGCAACGAAGGCTCGCATTATTTGTTTGATCGTGTCATTTTTTATCCTCATTCATGTTTATTTAGCTTCCTCTCAAGTAGCAACTATTTTCCTTTCTTTGTTTTTAGCCAAGACCCTCTCAAATGTAGGTTTTTCTATCTTTGTAAACAGTGTTGTTTTAAGTGACACCATTTTGTCAATTGGATGTAGTTTGGGTGGTTGGGAGGAATGAATGTTACCCTTTCCACCCAGGTTCTACTCTTGTAAGTGACATGTTGCTCTTGTGGAGCCTTTTGTAATAAATGTTGTGATTGATGAGCTGACCATACCTTGATTCAGTTTGAATAGCAGGTAATGGAATTTTCCGTGGAGTAGCCCTCTAACAAATGGTGAACCACATTTTAAAAAAAAGTGACACCATTTTATTCAAGTTTTTCCACTTAACATAAATATTTAATTAAGCTCATTTCTTTGTTGTATTTTATGTCGTTTATGAAAATTTTATTCACTAGGTAGTCATTATATGTCTTTCTATTCATTTCAAATATTCTTTATTGTTTAGTAGAGTCACTAACTATCACACACATTGCGCTAGTATGCTTATAATTAGTTTAATAATTGATAAGTTGTCAAAAGTAGTGAAAATTGTATATGGGTAAAGTTAATTAAATGGAATTAATTAACCCAAAATATAGGACTACCTTTTAGGTACTATCTAGATTATTATTATATTAAATAAAAATGACTCTTTGGAGAGTTTATTTTGAACTGTAATTGATTAATTAATTTTGATAATTTATTACAAAGATAGGATAAGAGTCCAAGTATGTTAGATAAGGGTTATTAGATTTGATTTTTATTGTGCAATATAGATTTTATTACAATTAGATGAGATTGGATTCAATTATATTTTATACCTGTGTAATGTCCTCAAAATTTGAATTTCTTTTTTGTTAAGCTAGTCAAAACTACCTGTGCTGGACATTATTTGAACTTGTGCGGAATGTGTCGTACTTTGTCTACTGTATTGTAAATTCGTACGTTGTTCTTACATTTTGATTTCATATTTCTTGATGTGGTTATTTAATGTATACTTATTTTGTCGTGATGTTGCTTACTATCTTGATCTAGGGTTAGGAATTTACATGTACGATAGTTAATTTGATTACATACTCATTGATTATACCATTTGATTATTTGTTGTGTAAACAATTCTGACTTAACTTTGTTATTGGAGAAAGGGGTGGAGTGGCAGGACTAGTTTCCCTTATAATACCTTAGAGGTAACTATTTTCTACTTGTTACGTCGGGCTTACTTAGCTCTTGTGAACCAATGCATTTCTTTCCATTTTGTGTGCAGGTGCACTTGGTGACAGAAAACGACTAATAAAAGCTGAACCAGTCATACTGTTCATTCGTCACTAAATCCCACTTGGGAAATGAGGGACTTACCGTCCTATCCTAGTAGTTACTATAATTTCTATTGGTTGATATTTACACTAGGAGGGGTGTTTCACTAGACTATGTTATCCGGATTACACTTATTATTTTCACAGATTTGTTGATAGGGTTGTAATTACCTATTGTAAATACTACCTATATGATTCACGTTTTGTATGGTATCGATATGTTATAACCTGGTTCATGTGGTGAAATGGTATTTAATGCTTGCAAGACTTCATTTATATCTTAACATTGTTTTGGGTGTAATATTTAAAACCATATCAATAACCCTTCCATGGCATATTTCATATTCCATGGAGTTTTGGCTAAACCTATGTTATAGGATATATAATTTACATGGCACTTTGAACAATACTTGGCTCTACGTTTTAAGGGGTGATATAAAATATACAAAGTGGGTTTCAAATTTGGTTGATGGAGGCGAGGATGGTGAAATTAATTTGCATCAAAATGCGTGGGACTCAAGCTTAGGGATTGGGTCACGTGTTGGTTTGGATCATTTTCTATAGGGTTGTGTGAGCTCTGCCTTTGTGTTGTGTGATGGAGTTGAGCTTGGGAGGCTAGCTGCGATGGAAGGTAAATTTCCATTTTGGTTTGGAAACGTTGTTGTCTATTTGGTTTAGGTTTCTAAACATACTTCTCATTGATGCCTCTACTCTGTGTTGCAGGCTGCAGGGTCTGAAGGAATCGTGGTCATGGTTCGCGGGTAGCTCTATGTAAAAAACTATACCCATTTGGGTAAGCCTGCTATAACAAGTGTTTAACTTGTTCCTACATTTATTAGTTGTTGTGAGGAAGTTAATACTTGTCATGGGTTTGAATGCTTGTCTCTGGTCTCTAATGGTTGCATTTTGGGAAGGGGTCAGTCTGTAATTTTAATGGGTAGCATCGTGGATGAGTTAGGACATGGGGTTTTGTTTCCTTGCTGGTGTTTAGTGCCTTTGAGCCAGAACTTTAGTGTATTCAGTTTCTAGTAATGGGAACTCTATATGGAAAATGTGATTGGGTAAATCTTGATAGGCTCTACATATTGCGATAAGTTTATGTTGTTGAAATGGTGACAGTTCCATTGCTTGCAATGATGCAGGGCCAAGTTTAAACGACTGTGTAACCCCTTATTGATTTTGGTAATGTTTATGTTTATAATTATCTATAGTATTTGCATTTACTGTGTTGATTTCATGGTTAACACTCTTCTTCATTGAACTGTGAATATTCACAATTGGTGTTTAATTTATTTGTATGAAATTGTTATTGTGTTGTTGGCCTTTGGAGCCATGTCATGAAGGGCAATGGAATTCCTGCCATTTACACTACGACTGTGTAGTTAGATGAATGGATTGTGGTTATTATATGGCCTATGTGTAATCGAAAACATTGTTTGAATTACTATATGAATAAGCATTGAAAATTTCATTGGCTTTGAGGGCCATGTCGTATGTGGCATTGGCATTCTCGTCATTTGAGCTGTGATAGTGTATTGTACAATTGCATTATATTTTTTATGGATGAAACTTGTTATGGAAAAATATTTATGTTTAAGACTTAAGAGCCATCACATGGTATAACCCTTCGATGGTTGTCATTGCTAAACTCCTAGCATTGACACAGTTGAATTAATGTTTAAGGGATTTGTTAAAACATAGGGCCGAGGGACATAGTTAGAGTGGGTAATTTGATTGGGGTTTTCGACCTCTGTGAAAATATTTGATGTTTTAGATTACAGCCTCCGTATTTATATATATATCGTGGCTTTGATAGTGGAATGCTATAACGTAGGGTAGAAACCAAATATCGAATCCTACATGATTTGATACTGTGACGTGTAAATAAACATACCATACAGGAATCGATCCTGGGTCATTACGGTTGTAAGTTTTTATAGATGTATGGATTTGATTTGGGCATAACGCCTACTAGAATCGATCCTACGACCTCTATGTAATTATATTTATTTTTTTAATGCATGTTGTACATAGTATTATGGTTGATTTATTGCGTTGGGGATTTCGTTATGGCATGTGATTCTTATAATGTGGTTTGTAAGTATTTAAAGGGCTTGATTTATTATATATGCAATGTATTTATTATGTGATAGTTTCTTTACTACATATGATTTCGTGGATGTAGTTGGAATGATAAATATATGGTTTGGTTTAATGTGGAGTAGTGGTAAAGAATAAATCATGGACCATTAAGTGGTCTCGATACCTAGACTGTAGATTCGACTTATGAGTTATTTGGTTAATGGAAAAATATATTGTTTAACCTTGTTTCTTGGTATAAATAATTACAGACCGTGAGAGGTCTTCGATTGTTTTTATTTTAACTTGAATAATTCGAATTGATAATTATTCTTTATTATAGAATAATGTGTTTACAATATTGCTTCATTTATATTTAGGTTTTATTTATATATTAACCTGAATCAGTCTTTTATTCCTAATTATAGTTCTGCTAGCAATATGGAATCCCCAAATAGATTTCTTAGGTAAATAAACATATAGGCACTATTAGAGTAATTCCTAGGTTTTACAAAAACAAATTTTAAGCCGTAAGTAAATGTAGAACTAAGTATAGAAGAAATAAACCCTAAATATTTCTTCAACATGAATTAATTTACCGACATAGGGTTTATAAATAACATGCAAACCCTTAAATATTTTGACACGGAAACAATTGTAAACATAGGGTTAGAAATATAACATGCACAATTGCATATTCTAACCAGAAACTATACTAGATAATGAAATAGGAAGTTAGGGCCTCATACCTGAAAGGTGAACGTATTCCAATGGCTGAAACCTGCACACTCAATTACCCAGCATTAACAATTCATAGGCATATATGACCTCTATATAGATTACCAAATCACTTGGGAACTACCATGTTCCACCCAACCATGACCCGAAACTGTTTCTAGTTTTAATTTGGATCCCCTCGAGCTGGTTCCAACATGGAAGTAGCTTAGAGCTCCTCAGATAAGGCTTCCCCAACTAATATATCAGGTCTGGATCAACTCTCATTTTTCCTCTCAGGAAAATGTTCTCCAAGAAATCTCTTGAGAATAATCAAGCAGAATCATGTCTCCAAAAAGATGGAAGAGATCCCCAAGCCTCTCTTTGGCTTAGGACTTTATAGACAGACTTTTGAGTCAAAGGGGTGGTTAAATAAAGAATCATTTGATTTCTTGATTTAACCCTTTTTATTTACTTTAGGTACCTTTAATATTTTAACTTAGGAACTTTTAACTAGTTCCTCATTGAACTTTTGTAAGTATTATAATATTTAGTTTTCTTTTATTAATAATAATAATAATAGATGGAGCATTTCCTTCTTTCTTACATTATTAATATTATTACTATGCTTACACTTTATACATACCATGTATAACATATATAATAATATATTATGTTTTAACATTTTTCTTTGGGTATCATATATTATGAACCCTAAAATTATGCCACTATATTCATTAAGGTCATCAGGTAGGTGATTAGGTCTATTAGGCTAGGAAACTCTAAACATGCTTGCATGTTGGATTCACTCATATAACATGGAAGTTATTTAGTACTTGATGAGATACCTAAATTCAAAATTTCATTTAATCACTTATAAATATGTAAGATGAGATCAATATTTTTCTCGAGTAATTTTCACTTGACATAATTAATTATTTTCAGTAACTCCTAGTGATTATCCAGAGCCTATAGTCAACCTTAAAAATAGGGAGTTACAAACTTAGTACAATTCTAGAGCTCCTTGCTGAACAGTAATGCTAGGACGTACTTGTAGGATACACCTAGGGATACACTGGCCAAGGATCCGATGTTTCATAGCTTATGCTCAACATCAACATGGGATGTTTAAGGGATTATGCCCAACACTTCCAATTTATCTTTTCATGTGTTCCAGAGCTTCATGCTCAACACAAATGTCTCCAAAACCTATGTGATCCAAAGCTTCTCACCCAGCATAAATATAAGTACTCATGTGCTCCAGAGATTTTTTCTCAACAAAAAACATCAATTACCCATGTGCTCCAGAGCTTCTCGTTCAAAACCAAAACATCTCATCAACCATGTGCTTCAGGGTCCATGCCCAACACAAGCAAACACAGACACACACACATATATCATATGTAATTGTCTTATGCCCAATATCAAACAAATCATCATGTTCATATGTAGTGGGGTCTTTGACCCAGTGTAATAAAATAAAACATCAAGGTAAAATCATAATCAATGGGGCTCATGCCCATAACTGTTAGGTCCAAAATTCAAGATATTACATCCTCCCCCGGTTAGAACAACACTGTCCCTAGTGTTCTCGGACTCCGAATGAAATCATGAAACAAGGGAAGCTAAGCCTTTCTCATGGTGGTTTCATTTTCCCAATTAGCCTCATCGGATTCAAAGTGATTCCATTTCACTTTCAACTAGACCCCTGTAATAAAGAGCAATCAATCACATGTTTAGTATCACAAACATATTTATTTAATAAAGATGCATGGAAAAAATTCTGACCTCTTATGTGAGAAGGTAATGATAGTTCATATGCCACTGGGCCCCTCTTGGCTAGTATCTCAAAGGGTCCACAAAATATAGGTTCTAACTTTCCACACCTACCCAAGCTCAACAAGCTTTGTTTTGCCTTTAATTTCAAGTAAACATGGTCTCGTATTTGATAATCTTTATCTTTCCTTTTCTTATCTGTGTAGCTTTTCTTGTGGTCTTGTGTGTGTTTAAGGTTCAACTAGACCTTGGTATCCAAATATTCCAAGTCCTTTAACAAGTAAGGCCCTAACAAGAGCCGATCCACCGGGATATCCCAAGTAACCAGGGTTCTACACTCCTATCCATAGCGTACCTCAAAGGGAATCATCTCAATGAAAGTATGGTATCCTTTGTTATATGCAAACTCTACAAGATGCAAGTAATCTTCCCACTTGGTGGGTTTGTTCATGACATACAACCTAAGAATTTCCTTAATAATCTGGTTTACCCTTTTTGTTTTCCCGCCCATCTATAGGAGATAAGCAATACTAAAGTTCGACTACGTCTCTAATCCAGAGAATAAATATCTCCAAAAGTTTCCATTAAAGTTAGTATCTCGATCTGAGATGATTGCCTTTGGTATCCCATGCAATCTAAATATCTCCTTTAATAAGATATAGGCAATGTGTACTACCTTGTAGGTCGACTTCACTGGAATGAAGTGTGTTGCTTTTGACAATTTGTCAAGTAATACAAAGATATAATCATTTTTTTTTAGTCTTAGGTAGACCGATGATAAAATCCATACTAATGCTCTACCACTTCCATTCTGGAATGGCTAATGGCTACAGTGATACTGAAGGATGCTAATGCTTAGCTTTGAACACCTGAAATTCCTAACATTTCATGATAAACATCGCAATGTCGGCCTTTAACTTAGGCTAGAAAATGTGTCTCTTAACGGTGGATATAATTTTTTGATATCTCGGATTCCCTAAGTAGGGTGTCAAATTAAATTCTGTGAGGATGATGGACCAAATTTCCCCTCCTTATGGAATGTACAGTATCTCCTTGGACCCTAGTAGTCTTGTTTCATCTAACTTGTCCTCTTTTTGTTGTTGAAACAACCTATTCTCTTGGACTTTCTTGAGGATTTCTACATATAAGGGGTCAAATTTGTTGGCCGCTCTAATCCTATTATGTAAATCCAAATCCATTTGACTTAAAGTCACCTCATATATCATTTGAGTTCGTCATCTTAAAGAATCAATAGTCTTGTTCTCCTTGCCTTTAATATGCTTTAACTCAAAATGGTACTCACTAAGGAAATCCAACCATATGGCTTTTCTAGCATTCATATCCGGTTGCTCGAATAAATATTTAAGACTCATATTTTCTATATTCAGAAGAAATTTTCTTCCCATGAGGTAGTGCCTCTAGATATTAAAGGCGTGGATGATGGCTGCTAACTCAAGATTGTCTGTGGGGTAGTTTTTCTCATGTTCTTTTAACTTTCATGATTCATAACATATCGCGTAAGCGTTCTGCAAGAGGAATCCACTGAGTCCTTCCTTGCTTGCAACCATGCAAACAACCAAATCCCCATTGGGATCCATAATTCATAGTATCAATGTGGTCATCAAAATATGCTTAAGCTTTTGAAAACTTTCCTCTCACTTGGTCGTCCATAAGAACTTATTTTCCTTCTTTTGTGAAGTGGTCATGGGAGAAAATATTCTCGAGAAGTTATCAATGAACTTCCGATAATATATGACTAATCCCAAAAAGGACCTAATGTCAGTGACACTAGTAGGGGTAGGCCAATCTTCTACGGCTCTAATATTTTTTGAGTACACAACTATCCTTGTCTTGGAGATGATGTGTCCCAAGTACTATATCTGTGGTTTGTAAAAATTACATTTACTAAACTTGGCATAGAGCTGGTGTTCTTGTAGCACCTATAGCAGTATGTGAAGGTGTCCCTCGTGCTCCTCTTTACTCTTAGAGTAAAACAGGATGTCGTCTATAAAGACCAAAACAAATTTATCTAGATATTCACTGAATATATTGTTCATCATACTCATAAAGTCTACGGGTACATAGGTTAACCTGAATGACATTACTACAAAATCATAGTTCCTGTACCTTGTATGAAAGGCAGTTTTGTGAATATTCTCATATTGAATCCGTACCTGATGGTACCCAGATCGTAGTTCGATCTTTTAAAATATATTGGCTCCTCCTACTTGATCGAACAAGTCATCGATCCTAGCGAGTGGGTATTGGTTCTTGATAGTCATCTTGTTAAGTTGACGATAATCGATTCAAATCTGCATCGTACCATCCTTTTTCTTTACAAAAAGTATTGGTGCTCCCCAAGGGGACAAACATGGTCAGATATATCCTTTCTCTATCAATTCCTGCAGCTCTAGTTTTAGTTCCACCAACTCAAGTGCACTCATGCGGTAAAGGGATTTCAAAGACGGAACTAATCCTGGTGTCAATTCTATGGAAAACTCTAGGTCTCGTTTCGTAGGTAATCCTGGGATCTCCTCAAGAAATACATACTTGAATTGTACAAGAACTGGAAATTCCTCTATGTGTTCTTCTCTCTCAGCCTCTATGTCTTAGATATTTAATGTAAACAACTTGCAGCCTTTCCTAAAGCACTTCTTTTCTTGTAAAGTAGATATCTTCCTTATAGAAACTTTCTTTGGTATGCCTTGAATATTCACTTGATTCCCTTGGCTATATGTACACAATATTGACTTGTGTAAGAAATCGAGCATGGCATGGTGCTATTCCAACCAGTCCATGCTGATAAGTATATCATATGATCATAAGGGTAGGATGTTCAGGTTTACTTTCGTAGGAAAACCATTTAGGTTTACCTCACAATATTTAACTATTTCCAAAACTTTATGTTTTGTACCTGTGGCTAATTGTACCTGCCAAGGTTTATCATCTTTAAATTTTCCTAGTTTACATACATCAACAATTTTAGGCGATACATGGCTCCGACAAGCACTGAGGTCAATCAATATTGAAATAGAAATATTCAATATCTTACCGTTCTATTTAAAACATGGTATTCCGATGGTCTACCTGTCGACCATCCAAGGTTGCATAAATTCACGGTGTTTCGACTATGTCTTGTACCATTGGTTCTTCTTGTAAGTTATGCAATATCCCATTGGTATTGTTCTTACAATCTCGGGTATAATGAGGCCCTTGGAATTTCCAACATTTAATCTGCAGTGGGGCAACATTGGCTCTCCCAGTTGATGCTCGCTTGTTATCATTTGGAGCTAGTACACATTTCTTTCTACTCGATTTGTTGAAGTTCTTATTAGCTGGAAAACTGTGGTTCTATTTTGTGTACGGTGGTGGGTTAAAACCCGGTTCGTGGTTGTCAGAAAAGTTCTTAGACCTATCATTGTTTCTTTTTACATTTTCTTTCCTTAGCTTCCCATGCTCATAGCAAATCCTAGCTTTGTACAATGTGGTGTCCAAGGTTTTAGGCATTTCAAGGACATAATGTAACAGATCTAAAAACATGTTAATAAAAGCATCCATAGTCATGGATCCCATATGTAAATTGTGAAATTATTTTAGCTTTCTGTCAAAGGATCTTTCCGACATATATTTTTCTTAAAAAATCTTGCAAAAATTACTCCAACATATTTATCTTACCTCATATTTCTTGGTATGCTTCAAGTCTCTCCACCATCTCGCTGCTTGTCCATTTTAATTATAGATGGTCAACTGAGCCTTCATTTCACTAGAGCAGTTATGAACTCAGAAATATTTGCTCATACCCAGCAACCACTCTTCATATTTTTCCCCCATGTTAACCTCTCGTTCATAGGTTGGGGCTCTTATTTTTCTGAACTCCCCATAGATATTGTCATCATTCCTTTGTTTCTTTCTGCATGGAGAAAGAGATTCATCACTGGAAGGACTCTAGTAATATCCTTCTAGAGGTTTAGGGGTATGTTCCTCTTTTCCTTCTTCTCTTGGGCTGCTGACTCATTTATGATAAGTTTCCTTCTTGAACCTATTTGTGGAATGAATGGGTTTTCCCTACGGGCTTCCTCTCGTCATGTTTTGCAGCAATGCTTCATTAATTGCTTGTTGTTCCTTTCTCTCATTCATAATATCATCTCCGAAACTTTGCAAGTCTTCTTCAAGAATTTGTATGGTTTTCATATCAGAAATCATTTCTACCACCAGTTCTACTTCCTGGGTGGGGGTATTCAACTTCCCTTGCCTTCTGTTATCTTCTTCAATGTTCATCATCTGAACTATTCTTTTAAATTCCCGCAATTGCAAATTTTTAATAACGGGAAAAATTTATGTTAGTTAAAAAAATTTAAAACATACTTTATTTTCCTTGCAATGAATGTCTTGTACACCCATTTGGTCTCTTAGTGTTGAAACTGGGCTCTGATACCATTTGTAATGTCCCCAAAATTTGGAAAAAAAAATATTTATTAGGCTAGTCAAAACTACCTGTGCTAGAAATTATTTGAACTTGTGCAGAATGTGTTGTACTTTGTTTACTATACTGTAAAGTCATAAGTTGTTCTTATTGTTGGCCATTTTTCCTAACTTGTGCGACACAGGTTCTGCGTAGCCTTTCATCCCAACAAACAACCGAGATATCAGCCCGATAAAGCAAGCCCCATTGGAAATTCCTACAAGGAAGGCGTAGTATCCCCCAAGATATCTCTTCGATGGGTAACTGCCGAAACCATTTTTTCACAATTGTTGGGGGATTATAGTCCCTTGGCGCTCGACCAAGGAGCTTGACCAAGTCGTGAGTATGGAGTCATTTCCTCCAAACTATAGTGCACATTGTGCATATATTTTACTAATTACTAATGGTACGACATAGATTCATCTTTAGTAATTTAAACATGAAGTAATGTAAAATGAAGCTAACAGATAGGCGCAACATACTGGCGCACAATAACACTTGCACTGTAAACATAAAGTAACACTCAGAAGTAGTGCGTAGTAACCTGTTCATGCATTCAAGCTCTTATTGGCAAAGTGACATTCATTCAATAATAAAAAGACTTGCATCATAAGCATAAACAAATAGAAACATAAACATTCACACCATTGATCATCCATTCAAACACAAGAGATAACATTGAAACCCATCTGGGAAAAAACACCAAGGTGCTCTCCATTTGGCATGAGAAAAGGATATAGCATGTTGCAATCTCCAGGATGCAGATTGATATTATGGTGTGTCTTTATGACTTTGACTTCTAGTTCTCATGCTCTCTGTCTTATTTCTCCTTATCTACTTCTACCATCTACAGATCCACACATGGCCTAGATTGACCCTGCATCTCTCTAGAAGAGATTCTCTTATACTACACTAAATATGACTACATCTTGCATACTTCTGACTAATCTACTACTTATATCTCTCAGATTCGCTCTTCTCTCTTAGAGATCTCCCCTCTATTAACCCTTCAAAAGAAACTACAACCAACCATTACCCAACAATGACCAACTAAAAAGAAACCTTCACCAACTATTGAAACTAAAACCGTCTAACTATTGAATCCCTCCTATTTATACTATTTTACATGACCACACAAGGTTTACTACAAACAGGTAGTCTGTTAACTATCTCCATTAGCCACTCCTCAAGCTACAACTGTGGTGACAACAACTCGACACGAGGCACTAACGACCTTACTTACAGCGTGTTTCCACTCATGTGACATCCGCCAACCTAAGCTGACTTCAACACCCACTATCTCCTTATTTATTTTTTCTATTATTCTACATTTGTGCTATTTTTTTACCTTGTAGCATATTTCTTCCATGAATTTTCCCTCTTCCACGCAGGTGACATCTTTTGCACCTATTCTTTCTTCTGCGCAACTTTCCTCGTCCATGCGGTTTCCTTTGTTTGTGCAGGTTTCCTTGCTTGTACTTGCACTGCATACTGAATCTTTCACTTATTTCCTGCACACTTCCCCTAGGCCCAATAGGCCCCCAACACTCACATGTGGCTCGTCCCGAGCCACTAAGCGATGGACCTAGCAGGTGGTGCAACATGTGCAACCACTTCTTAAATTTTGTTTTTTTTCCTTGTGCCTTTCTTTCGCTTCCTCTATTGCGCATTTTGTCACTTGCATTTTTTTTATTGGAGGTTTTTCCTGCACCGCGGCCTCATCCTATACTTAGAAAAAAAAATTAGACACCGAGGCTTGGGGTTATACAATTTCTTCTTCAGCCTCTTCTGAAGAGTCTATTTCCATAGGTTTTTCCTGTGTATGCTCCAGGTCTTCTTGATCCTCTTTATCTTCATATCCATCTTATTCTTCCTTTTTCTCTTCTTCTTCCTTTTCCTCATCTTCTTTCTATTCCTCTTCTTATTTTTCCTCTTGCTGCACATCCTCTGGTGCATCTTCCAGCACGGATTGTTCTACGCCTCCAACCTTCTATTTGAATTAGGAAAAAATGGGAGTAATCCGTTCTATCTCGCGGCAAGCTTCATCTTCTTGCTGCTCTAGTTCTTGCACTATGTTGGTGCTAGGGTGTTCCAATGAGGTATTGGATATTGCCTATGTGAACTCATTGATTCGTTGTTGGACAAGATGAATTATCCCTATCACCCTTTCAGCTTCGACCTGCTTCTTAGTCACCTCCTTGTTGCGTGTGTTTTCCTAGTCGTGCAGGGTTCTTTCCTTGTCCTGGAGCTGCTTGAGCTTAGTTCCTTTGGCTATTTTTTCCTTAGTTGGCATCTTATTAATCTCCGCCTTGACCGCCAGTACCTGTAGGTCTGCTTGCTGCACCTGTTCATCAATATTTTCTACATTATCATCGTCGATGAGCTCTTACCATGTCACGACAATTGATTCCACCTCCT
Organism: Pseudotsuga menziesii; assembly: GCA_001517045.1. Taxonomy (NCBI): domain Eukaryota; kingdom Viridiplantae; phylum Streptophyta; class Pinopsida; order Pinales; family Pinaceae; genus Pseudotsuga; species Pseudotsuga menziesii. The sequence continues at coordinate 107,365 of LPNX010122852.1, forward strand.
ATGTGCAGACCTTCTCGGCCTCCCTAAGCTAAGAAATAGCTTGATTTGCCAATTCTTTCCTTTTCTACAGCACTTCGAGGGGCATGCTTGGTTGCTGGTTGGTTCTGATTTCCTGAACCTATTTATTTAAGTCTATAGCCAGTTTGGATAACTACCTTAGTTGGTGCACAGATTCTACCTCAGCTTCTTCCTCCTCATTTGATAGTTCCACATCTACCTCCTTTATAGCTTGTTCCAGTGAAGCTTAGTTTTGGGATTGGGCTACTAGGTCTTCCTGCTGGTGCTTGATAATGTGTTTGCATGCCTTTGCTCCCCTAGTTGCCTTGGCTTCCTGATATGCAACCACATTCTCCCAGATTCTGATCTCTGTGGTGCTGGCATGCTAAATGGAATATATACGTGGCAAGGTCAGCTTAGAGAAATACAAAATTAGCATGTCCAAGATATGACACTTGCCTCTTTTTCTACTTCTTCTGTAGAAAATTCCTGTGCAGGAATTTCTATTCTTAAGGCTGGGAGCATCACTGTTGTCACCAGAGTGTCTAATGGGTATAAACCATAGGTTTCGGCCTACATGGTGTCACGCACTTCTACAACGGTCTCTGCAAGCTGGTTAACTTTCGTAGCGAGGCAAGTCATCCAGTTGGTTTTCCTACTCGTGATGTTTCCCAAAGTTTTCTCAGCTACTTGGTGACCGCTTCACTAAGAATAGTCAAATCCTCTTTTACTATGCCCATGACTAGGGGTCGGTTAGCCTTCTGCTTCTTCCTATGTGGGATTCCCAAGGCTTTTTCATCTTCCTCAATGGGCTCTTTTCCCTTCCCCTTCCTGGTTCTTTCAGTGTGCACCTTCGCATCAATAGGGGGGTCTTCTTCACCTGCATGGGGTGGGTCTCGCTCTTCTTTTTCGTCTTCTTGGGAGTCATCCTGATCCTCCTGGGTACCGATATTGGTGTGTTCCTTGGGTGGGTTCGCTTGTGGAACCCCCTCTAGCGCTTGCTGCTCTACAAGAACCTCCTCATGCCAGTAAAGCCATTCCTCAGGCCAATATTCGATTTCCCTTTCGATATCAACATCTATGAGGATAAAGAAAGTTGAAAGTGCCTGCTTCTTGGGGTCATTGCGTGGATGCATGATGATGTTGTGTAGCCTCTCCTGGAAGTGAATGAGGATACCTGCCCATCGTTGCAGGTTTTAGTCGATATTGCTTGCACACAATATGCCTGAGCTTTTCTCCTTGAAGAAAGAATGCAAGCTTCGCATCGGTCTTGCGCTTACTGTCCTTGTAGTCCCATATGTTTTGGAACGACGCACTAGGGAACTCTACTTGGATATCCATGGGTTGATAATTTGGTGGTAGAGTCCATGATGCAAATGAGATCATAATTAAAAGCCATGAAGAGTGGCTCTTTGCTATGGGAATCTCGTGCACATCAAGCATGTCATCCATCCATTCATTCAGAAGGAACTAGGACAAATTAATGTGCAATCGTTGCATGCACTTTTCTGCTAGCTCAACTGTTGTAGTAGCACACTTAGTAGGACTCATCATGCACAGGACCTTGATGCACAAGATTTTTTCTATAGCTCTTACAACACTATCATCAATATAGCTAAGGAGGAAGCCCTTTCCATTGCAGACAAGATGGTATTCATTTTTCATGTCGTTATTGTCCAGTGTTTCCCCGTCCTTGTGCAAGTACGAGGCCTAGTCGATTCCTTTCCACGACAGACCTGTGATGGCTGAGACTAGGTCTACCATTACCTCATACAGCTTGTCTAGCCATAGGTAGCCTCCATGGAAGCATACCAGCAGCTGCTTGACATACATCCCGACTGAGGCAGAGCAACTGAAATGTGGCATACAGAGTAGGTTTAAGATACCTAACTGCTCCAATCTACGCGCCCACTCCATTGAAGAAACAATGTCTGCATTTGGTGGTTCACTTGGCTCTGTGAGCATGAATTTATTTATTGACAGCTCTTGTTTCATAGTGTCGTAGTCTTCAAACTTCAAGTCCTGGAGTTTGGGAGTGATGGTATCTGGAGATCGTGGGAGGCCTTCTGGAATGGTGGGATCTTCTAAAAGTTCATGTGTGTTCACTAGCACTGTTGTGGTGCATGTCTTCCTTGGTGATACATATGGAGGAAGCAAGTTCTTTTCTTCATCAGTCAGATCTACCTCTGGTGGTGATGGTTGTGGAAAAACTGGTTCGGCTCTATGGGTCTTGGGTATATTCGCTACAGGGCCAGAGGAAGTGGGGTGATCTGCACTTTATGGGGCTCTGGACACAAAAATTTGGGCTCCGTCCAGTTGTACCGATAGTAGGGTTGTAGGTACCTGCGTCAACTGGCCACCTGCGGGTGGTGGGCATGGTGGCCTCTGTAGTGGTTTTTGTGGTTCCTTAAGCTTATCCTATATCTTCTTCATCTTTTTTGTGGGATGACTAGGTTCAGGGACATAAGGCACCTCTACTATCAGGAAGGGTGAAGCTAGTGAAATAGTGGAGTCTTCGCTATCACTAGATAGCTTAAAAATCATGGGATTCAGCTCTAAGGGAGGGTTCTTGTTCACTTAGTGGGCTTGGCTCTATGGTTTCTTGGCTCGATCAGGTAATGTCAAGGTTACAGTGATAGAGGTAATTACTTTTTATAGGAGAATGGGCCCCCAATATGTGACTAGCTGTAATGATCCACCATCTAACGAAAGCACGTGGGTTCATCCTTCGTCACCTTTAATTGCACACTTAGGGTCCATTATGTACTTGTCCGGGTAGTTGAGGGTAATATGGAAGATGGGACCAAAAATCTCACTGCCATTCTTATCGGTCTTTCGAACTTAATGATACTGAGGTTTCACTAGCGCCAAATATTTTTGGAATTTTCATGCATTTAACGGTCCGTCGATGTCTACTAGCTGTATACCACTTCCCATTAGTTGTCTCTTAGCTATTTCGTTGGCGGTTTTACATCGCACCATTTTCAGCGCAACTTCCTTATCCCGTCGATGTCTACTAGCTGTATGCCACTTCCCATTAGTTGTCTCTTAGCTATTTCGTTGGTGGTTTTACATCGCACCATTTTCAGCGCAACTTCCTTATCAGAAAGGACTGTATCCAGTCAATTGTTTGCATGTTGTTCTGTAAGCCCATAATATTGCTGACACTTTCTGGTCCCAATCATCTATGCACATATTACATAACTTAGTCAAAGCATTCTCTAGTATCTTCTTGAATTCTACAGTCAGTTCAACAATTATCTTATTTACAAAATGTGTACCTTGGTTGCTGATAAGGATCTTCGAGAAGCCAAACCTTGTGACTACATTTTCAAAATTAAATTTTTTCGTAGTTGTGGCGATGCAATCTTTCAGAGCTTCCACTTATTCCCATTTGTCAAGTAATATGTAGCAGTTATAATATAGCATGCACCAGTCCATTTCCTTAGCGAACTAATAGGGCCGGAAAAATTTGTTTCCCAATTATCAAAGGCCTACAGTGTAATTTCTGGCACAAGTGGCATTTCATCAAGTCGTGATGGTTTCCCTATTCTTTGACACTTATCACAATTGTGATAGTATTTTCTTGTATACATATGTAGAGTTGGCCACCAGAGTATAGCTTGCAAATTCTTGCACACCATTTCTTTCCCGACGTAGTGTCCTCCTGAAACACCTGCATGTGCTTCAGCCATCATCGATTGCCTTTCCTGATTAAAGACACATTTGCGCAGTATCTCATCTGGTCCCAAATTATACAGTTTTCCCATGATTAGCGTGTAGTCTTTGTCCTTAAAAGCTAGTTGTTTATTTTTTGATGTTGAATAACCCTCAAGCGCATAGCCTATATTCAATAAGTGTAAAATAGAATCAAATTATTTATTGACAATGTCGATAGAAAATAGCTGCACATCAGGTAGATTATCCTATAAGTTGTTGGGTTCCTCCCCGCTTTCAATGTGCGACAAGTGGTCTAGCCTAACATTTAGTTGCCCTGGCTTGGCAATGAATTCAAAGTCAAATTATTGAAATAGGAGGAGCCATTGGCAGGTCTCCCCCTTGAACACTAACTTATTGACCAGGTACTTTAGCGTAGAATGATCAGTGAACATTTTGAAGTGTCTACCCAATAGATAATGTATGAAATTTTGAAGTGCATAGACCATTGCAAGCCCTTCTCTTTCAGTTGTGGTGTAGTTCTTCTCTACTGTTAATAGTTTCCTGATTTTGAATGCAATTGGGTGGTCAATTGTGCCCTCTCTTGGTTGTGTTAATACTATACCAAGTGCAATTGATGACGCATCAACATGTACATGGAATTCCTTTTTCTAGTCTAGGAATATTAATATTGGCGCAATGACCATCTTGTTCTTTAGCTTATCCAAAATCTCTTGACAGTCTTTGTTCCACTCGAATTTGGAATCCTTATTTAGTAGCCTCTCCACTGGAGTGGTTATCTCTGTGTATCCTCTGATAAATTACTGATAATACCTAGTATGTCCCAATGTGGATCTCATTTGCATGAGCGATGTGAGCGGAGGGAGGTCAAGAATAATTGACACCTTCACAGGATCGACCAGGATTCTGTCACGGACTACATGCCCCAATAGTACACAAAAAGGTGTGCAAAATATACATTTTCTAAAATTCAACGCGATTTGATACTGGAGACACCTTTCCAGCATCATGCATAGATTCTCAATATGGTCTCTCACTAGACCAAAGACCGTCCAGTCATGAAAACATACTTCAAGAAACTTATGGATGAAATATTTAAAAGCAGAAAGTAGTATTCTAGAAAAAATACCAAGGAAATTTTTAAGGCCAAAGGGAATTACCGTCTAATGGTAGCATCCCCATTCTTTTACGAAGGTTGTTTTTTGTCGGTCCTGTTGCACAATTCTGACTTGATGGTAGCCCGATAATCCCTGTATGTATGAGTACATTTCTTGTCCATCGACGCTCTCCAAAAATTCATATGTAAATGGTGTTGGGAATGGATCATGTAAGCAGGCATCATTTATCTTCCTAAGGTTGACACAGATCCTAACCTTGCTTGTCACCTTTTTGTCCTGAATCACTATAGGGCTTATCCACTCTAACTCTTCAACAAGTTCAATGATTCTTTCTTTCAGCATGTGATCTAGTTATGCTTTCACTTTTTCTTTATAGTGCAAATTTAGTCTATATGGGAATTGTTTTACTGGACTTGCATCGGGCTTGAGCGGAATTTTCATCTCACCCAAATCTCCTACTATCCCCTTCATTTCCTTGGAGTTTGTCAGGAATAGGTCCTGGAACTCATGTAATATATCAATGATTTTGGCTATTGTCTTTTCCTCCCAATAGTCTCCAATGTTAGCAAATTTTGGATTGTCCTCTTACCCAATGTTAACTTTCTTAATCTTAAGTGGTTTGATGAACTGTTCACTAAAAATGCCGCTTCCTTCTACTACGCGTGATCCTTTTGACTCTGGAATATTAATTTCAGTCGGATCATCCTCTGGATATCCAGAGAGGTTGTAGAAGGTCATCTAGTGCCGAAGTGTCTCAGAACATGGGTGGGAATGTGTCATGCAGGGTTGAGAATATGAAACCTCCAGTGGAATCTCTATAAATATCTCCTCCTTAAGGGTATTCAGTGCAATATCAACTATTGGTTTTTTTTTTCTGTGAACTGGAATGTGTATGTGAAATTCTATGCAACCTTTTCCCATTCTCTTATTTTCTGGCACACCTCCATAGATGCGTACCAACCTCTGGGTGCCATTTCGAGAGTATGGATGAAGTAGTGAACCCACTCCTAGCGCAGGTAGTTAGAGAATGTTGCAAAACATTGCTCCAAGTGTTCAATAGGATAAGATAACCCTGTATACCTTAGCGTAACATTTGTGACTTTCATCTTTGAACCCTACTTCTAGTAGCCATCTACATTGTGGCCAGTCAGTTATCGAGCTTTTGTGCATACCCCACCATATCACGGGTGTATCTTTTAGCGCAAATTCTAGTGTATATAGTCGTAGCAGCTCTATTACCGATTCTTCAAAATCAGTCAAGACATATGTAGGCATCAGTTATGACTAAGTTCCCACTCATTAGATATACTTATTTATCATTGCATATCTCCTCATAGAGACTTCATGTAATCGGTTCTACAAGTTCTCAAGTGCCTCCCCTGAGTCTGATGTGCATGAATTCACGCATCTCCAGCTCAGGTTACCATCCGCAGTAGGATTAATGTAATCCTCCTTAAGGGTAGTGACATTATATATGTTGTCAAGGTGATCACCTTGCCCTTCATTGAACACAGTCTCAACATATCTCTGTCGTTCCAGTGCATTGAGGGGTGCAAATACCCTCATCTCATCATATTCAAATGATAGGGTCCTTATTTTGAAGTTTATAATGGTTTGATTTATGATCGCCCAATCCATCCCCAACAGTGCAGGATATAGATTAGTATCATCTACTATATTGATGATCTCAATGTCCATAAAAGTGCGCAATCCTTGATTATCCACTTGGACCTGAATTAGTCTACGAATGCGCAAGACATTTTCCTAATTAGCAGGCATTAACTGAATTGGGGACCATTCTAGGGGTGGATTTCCCATTATTTCCCACATCTGGTACGTTAAAAGGTTAACATCAGATCCTAGGTCAGGGATGATCTATTCCATGTCATAATCACTAGTTTGTTCGGACAGCTAGAGTTTGCGTCCCGTTTTGAACTTTGTCTTGACACTGTTAACCTTCTTTGCTGGCAGGTTTTCCTCAGAAAGCATTTTAATAACTCCTTCCAAATCTATAAGTGGATCCTTATCCTAGATTAGTGCCAAACAACTTGACAGGAATGGTTTGAGTCTACTAACCTTATCTGCACTATTGTTTGCAATTTATTGTTCAAATATGTTTTGGAATCTCTCAGGCATGTTTTTACTTGGCCTGAGGTAGATGGTTGTTCCATTCCTACGAACTCTTGGCATACACCCATGAATATATGTTTCATCTCTTGAACATCAAGTGGTTCTTTCTTCTGCACGACAGGTCGCACCTATAGTTGTGCTTTTGTTGCAGGTTTGGTGTACGTAGCTTGGTCTGCACTCGTCGCAACACCTCCCCTTGTTATCACAGTGCTATCCACCTGAATGGCACTTCTCCGTCCGAGTGCTGACATTCCCTATGTTGGCACACAAAAGGACATTTATGGATTGAAGGTTTCCTAAAATACTATAGATGGGCATATTATGAACTACATTTATCATCCATCCAGCTGGTTATTTTTACTTTTAAATATTTCAAGTGCTTTACACACCTCTTCCTATATGCAACTCGCATACATATGCACCTTTTATTAAATCATGTTGTGTATTGTACGCAAGTATTGGTAATTGCATCTCACGTATAGATTTGTACGCGGGTTCCCCTTAGAGAAACTCGCATGTCATATGTGAGTTTCCAGTATTAATACCCGCGTACACCTTCCTTTGACATTAAAAATAGTAAATCGTGATTATCTGATATTTGTTAAGCCCTTAATTATAACTATCTTAACTGTCTCAACCTCCTCAACCCTTGAAACTGCCTTATTTCACTAAGTATAAATAAATGCCTTGGGGAGGGTATTAATCAATCATACTTGGAGAGCAAAGTTATGCTGGTGGAGTCTATTCAGAAGTCTTTGGAGCAGTGGAACTCAGAATCCTTTGGNCTGGACTCATTCACTATTGTTAATAAAGAGAAACCGTCTTCCATATGTGTCCAGAATATCTTTCATGTATTATGGTTTGATGAATACTTATGATTAAGCACTATGTATATGATTTATCTAACTTGTTTTATATACATGTATCATCTTGTACTTGGAGGATTTGCTTTTGATAGGTGAAGGAGAAGCATCCCTGAAGGCTTTGGATAAGAAGATGAGTGGAAGAGGACAAAATCTAGGAGCAACTGTCGTGTATCGGGTGAGTCTTTTCTATCCTCTTATTTCCTTTTCTGTACTCTACAGTCAATCGCCTGCAATTTTTATGAGTATGTTGGTAACCCCGGACCTTCGATTATAAGGTGTTTATTCATGTACAACACATAGCTACACTTGGTTCTCATTGTTCCGTGACTATCATCTTTATGTTGGAATTAGCATTCAAGTTGGGAGCATTTGGCAAAGGATTTGGTTCCGGATTAGCTGCTCCAGCTGTTCGGACTTTCCATCTGGGGATAAATTGTGGAAATTTCTCCACATTGTGCTCTTGCTTGAAATTTGAGCAAGTCTTCATAGGTTCAGGCAAGTCTCTATAATAGTGGCCCTATACTCCACAATTATAGCACACCACTAGCCCTCTTCCTCGGCCAAATCCTCCTCCTCCTCAGCCCCTATAATTTCCACCCCCCCTCAGCTAAGGTTGAGGTGGTTGTGGAAGGTATTGTGGTTGCATGTACTATTGTTGATATGGGTTATACAGGCCCTTATTCTTAAAGTGTGGTTCCATCTGAAACTACTGCGCCATTTGAAACTAAGACACATCTTGAAACTGAGGCGTAGCATGAAAATGAGGCATTTCCTGAAACTGAGGTGCAGTTTGGAACAACGCTTGAGCTTGTTCAATATTTATTTTATCCTTAGTCTTCATTAGATATGCATCTACTGTTTTCTCTCTCATAAGTTGGTAGGACCTACAATCTTTTTCATCATAGCCTACATATTTACAAAATTTACAATACAAAGTAGTTTGGGTACATACCATCTTTTGCTGGAACATGCAATCTACATCGTGTTGTCCTCTTTTCTGGAAGATGTTGCACCAGGGAAGCCCCTGGGTAGTCAATGGGTTTGGTAAATGAGACAATATGCAGCTCATGGAGGCTAGGCAGTCATCTTGGTATGTCCATTGGTCCGGTATCGTGTACACCAAAGGTCTTCCTACACCTTTTTTCCTCTTTTTATGTCTTGGAGTGGAATAGTCATATTAGCCAACTATGATCGAATCTGTATCATTCCTGTGACACCATTTTGAATAGGTGAAGCCTCTATCTTCATTGCCAACCTTGGCACCTCTGTCTACATTGCAATCTTTTGATGCATGAGTGGTCCTCTAATGTGTGGCAGTAGCACAATGAATAAACCACTCTTTGTGCTACACATCCGACATATGGAAGCTTACTTTGTCCATCATCATCTTAAACTGCTGATCAAAGTCCAATATGGATTCTATCAAATCCTGCTTAATCTCGTTGATCTCGGTTATACATTGGGATTCAGATTTTGGATTTATGAAGTCCGAGATCATTGTGTGTCGAATCTCCTCAAGAGTCCTCTGTGGCTACCCCAGTGGTACTACATAGTATTTCATAAACCAATCCAATGCGCGACCCCACAGAGTCATAATAATTTTCTCTTTTTGGATGTCATCATTAAGCATGAGGAGAACCGTCCATACTACTTCACAGAGGAACCAGTGTTGTTATGGATGTTCTGTTCTATTCCCATTAAATGCGGGTAGTCTAATGTCTGTCTCTACCATTAGGATGGTGCTGGGATTGTTCAATGGGTTCCCTTGATTTGCTAGGGTCCATTAGAGGAAATTTGAGGTCTAAAGTGGGCTTCCTAAGGAAAATAATAAAATAATAGTTAAAATAATAAAATAGTAGTTATTAATTTTGGAGGAAGAATGAAAAAAACTACTTTTTGTGTTCGTATTTAAGACATATCCCCCTGTGTGTTTACTCAAATTCTTAGTGGGAGAGCTCATTGGATGTGAAATTTAATTCCGCATCCAACGTGTACCCACACTACATACTCTCGATGGACCCTGCCACCCCAAAAATAAGGAATACCTGAAAAAATGTTATGCTAATGTCATCATCACGTTTTTTCAGGTATTTCTTGTTTTTGGGGTAGCAAGGTCCATAAAAAATATGTAGTGTGGGTACTCGCTGAATGCAGAATTAAATTTCGCATCCAACAAGCTCTCCTGCTTGAAATTTGAGTAAAAACAAAGGGAGATATGTCGAAAATACAAACAAACAAAATAGTTTTCTTTTATGACAAATATGACAATTCAACCATTATGGTTGACTCATTTTATTGAAATTCTATTAGTTCTTGAATTCCAACTCACAAAATTTATTGTTGGTACATTTTCTTATAAGGCCCATTTTAGACCCCAAATTTCTTCTAATGGTTGATGGGCTTCCTTGTGCACCAGTCCCGACACTAGGACTACTAGTGTTCACATGTGGTTCATGTGAGGAACTTCTAGGTCTCACTTTAGGGGGTATTCTTGGAATGTTGTATTCATGTCATGTCCTTGGTTTCTTTGTAGACTCTTTTGATTCTTCTCTCTCATAAATCAGACTATACTCCTCCTCTTCATCATAGGACCTTTTGTCTAGGTGTGACTAACATCCATATTCACCTTCCCTAGGCAGGATATAAGCCATCCTTCCTTCTGCTACCTTCCTCCTCTTTCCTGACCAAAACCTCCTTCCACTTCTTAAGAATCCAGTGCCCAACTCATCTTCTGAGCTTTCTAAGAACACTTCTTCTTACTACCTTCCATATTACTCCTAAATTTTACACAGCATATCCCCTTTTATGGACAACGCGAATCAATCATTGAGTTGTAAAATACCCTTTTCATAAAGGAGAATTTTAATCCATAGGTTTATATGCATAAGGTACCTTCACCGAGGTCCTTGGAAAAAGTGTCTCTCTGCCTCACTATACGAGGTTATTGCTTCAACAATGAACTCTGTAACATATCCTTCTAATATGCTATCAATCCAAAAATCATTAGCTCTGAAATTGGGGTTACTTACTTGTGCTACTTATTGTGTCAACTGGTCGGTCCAATCAATCACTCCTCTTCTCTAGAAGTTAACCTGCTAGGATGCTAACTCCATTAGCCATTCTTGCAATATAACAGGAAACTCTGCGAAAAAAATTTCATGGATAACTGAATATAGATACCATCGCAATGAGTTTTCAATGCTCAACCATGAACACTCTCTTTCCTTTTGCACGAATATCAATTTCTTTGACTCCAGCCACTCCTTGACTTCACGCTTAGTTAAGTGCCACAACATTTCCCTTGTTTTGATCAATAGGGTCCTGGAAACGAAACCATTTGTTGGCCACTTTTCCTAACTCACACGACCCATGTTCTACACAGCCCGTTAACCCAACAAACACCTGAGATACCAACCTCATAGAGAAAGCCCCATTGGAAAGGCCCACAAGGCATGGACCATCTCACTCGAGATATATCTTCAATGGGTAACCATCAAAACCATGTTTCTACGATTATCGAGGGATTATAGTCCCTTGGCTCGCAGCCAAGGATCTCGACCAAGTCGCAGGGATGGAGTCATTTCTTCCAAACTGTAGCACACACCGCTCATATATTTTACTAATTAATAATGACATGACACATATTTAGCTTTAGTACTTTAAACATGACGGAACGCAAAATAAATATAACAAACAGGCGCACCATACATGCCTGCAATAACACTTACGCCATAAACATAAAATAACACTTAGAAGCAGTGCATAGTAACCTATTCATGCATTCAAGCTCTTATTAACAGTGCAATATTCATTCAATCATAATAGGACATTCTTCATAAGCATAAACAAATAGAAACATAAACATTGACAACATCGATCACCCATTCAAACACAAGAGATAACGTGGAAACCCATATGGGAAAAACCACCAAGGTGCTCTTCATCTGGCATGAGAAAATCATATAGCACCGCGACAGTCTGCAGGATGCAAACTGATATTATGGCATGTATTTATGACTTAGACTTTTGGTTCTCATGCTCTCTATCTTATTTCTCCTAATTTACTGTTGCCATTTACGGATCCGTACATGGCCTGGATCGAGTTATCTATCATATTCACCTCTCTAGCAGAGATTCTCTTCTACTACACTGACTTTGACTGCATCCTGTATACTTTCAACTACTCTACTACTTAGATATCTCATCTTTGCTTCATTGTCTTATAGATCTCCCCTCTATTAAAACTTCAAAATCAACTACTACCAAGCATTACCCAACAATGACCAACTAAAAATAAACCTTCACCAACTAATGAAAATCCAACCATCTAACTATTGAATCCTTCCTATTTATACTATTCTACATCACCATGTAGGGTCGACTGCATACATGCAGTCTTTTAACTGTCACCATCAAATGCCCCTCAAGCTACAACTATGGTGATCATGACTTGACAAGAGGCACTAATGGCCTTGCTTACACCATGGCTCCACTGGTGTGGCATCCTTTGACTTAAGCCGACTTCAACACCCACGATTGCCCTGTCTCTTTTGGCCGTTATTCTGCACTTGTGCTACTATTTTACCCAACAACATCTTTATTTCATGAAGTTTCCCACTTTTGCGCGGGTGACATCTTTTGAGCCTACTCTTTCTTCTTCACAGCTTTCCTCGTCCATGTAGATTCCTTTGTTTGTGCAGGTTTCCTTTCTTTTTCTTGCGCTGTATACTGTCTCTTGCACTTACTTCTTTTGTGCTTTCCCCAGGCCTAACACTTATGTTTCGCTTTCATATATCTTGATGCGGTTATTAAATGTATACTTATGTTTTTTTGATGTTTCTTACTATCTTGATCTAGGGTTACGAATTTACATCTATGATAGTCAATTCGATTACATACTCATTAATTATAACATTTCATTATTTGTTGTGTAAACAATTCTGAGTTAACTTTGTTATTGGAGAAAGGGGTGGAGGGGTAGGACTAGTTTCCCTTGTAACACCTAAGAGGTAACTTTTTTCTACTTCTTATGTTGGTCTTACTTAGCTCTTATGAACTCATTCATTTCTTTCCTTTTTGCGTGTAGGTGCACTTACCGACAAAAAACTACTTAAAAAAGCTGAACTAGTCATATCGTCCGTTCGTCGCTAAATTCCACTTGGGAGATGAGGGACTTAGAGTCATATGCTAGCAGTTACTATAATAGCTATTAGTTGATATTTACACCAGGCGGGGTGTTTCACTAGATTATGTTATCTAGATTACACTTAATATTTTCACAGATTTGTTGACAGGGTTGTAATTACCTATTATAAATACTACCTATATGATTCACGTTTTGTATGGTATAAATATTTTATAACCTAGTCCATGTGGTGACATGGTATTTAATGCTTGGGAGACTTGATTTATATCTTAACATGGTTTTTGGTGTAATATTTAAAACCATATCAATATACCTTCCATGGCATATTTCATATGCCATGGAGTTATGGCTAAACCTATGTTATACGATGTATAATTTAAAGGCACTTTGAACAATACTTGGCTCTGTGTTTTAGGGGTGATATAAACTATACAAAGTGGGTTTCGAATTTGGTTGATGGAGGCTAGGGTGGATACAATAATGTGAATTGAAATTTGTGGGCCTCAAGATTAGGGCTTGGGTCATGCGTTGGTTTGGATCATTTGCTGCAGGGCTATATGAGCTCTGCCTCTGCGTTGTGTGATGGAGTGGAGCTTGGAAGGTACGTATCCATTTTGGTTTTGCAGTGTTTTAATATGTTCAATTTGGGTTTCTAAGTGTACTTCTCATCATGGCCTCTACTTTGTGTTGCAGGTTGGTTAGTGCAAAGTAATTTTGTTCGTGGTTCGTGGGTATCTATGTGGGAAAAACCATACCCATTCGGGTAAGCCTGCTATAACAAGTGTTTAGCTTGTTCCCTCCATTTCTTAGTTGTTGTGACCAAGTTAATACTCATCATGGGTTTGAATGCTTGGATCTGGTCTCTAATTGTTTCATTTTGGGAAGGGTTATGTCTATAATTTTAATGGGTAACATCGTGGATGTGTTAGGACTTGGGGTTTTATTTCCTTTCTGGGGATTAGTACCTTTGGGCCTAAACTTTAATGTATTCATTTTGTAGTAATGGGAAATCTGTATGGAAAATTTGACTGGGTAACTCTCGATAGTATCTGCATATTGTAATATGTTTATTTTAATGAAATGGTGGTAGCGCCATTTCTTGCAATGGTGCAAGGATGAGTTTAGATGACTATGTAACCCCTTATTGCTTTTGGTAATGTTTATGGTTATAATTATCGCCAGTATTTGCATTTACTGTGTCGATTTCATGGTTAGAAATCTTCTTCATTTCACTATGAGGATTCATAATTGGTGTTTAAGTTCTTTGTATGAAATCATTACTGTGTTTTTGGCCTTTGGAGCCATGTCTTTAAGGGAAATGGCATTCCTGCTATTTAAACTGTGACTGTGTATTTAGATGAATGGATTGTGGTTATTATATGGACTCTTTGTAATTGAAAACATTGTTTGAATTACTATATGGATAAACATTGACAATGTCGTCGGATTTGTGGGCTACGCCATATGTGGCATTGGTGTTACCGACATTTGAGATGCGATAATGTATTGTACCATTGCATTATCGTTTTTATGGATGAAACTTGTTTATGGATAAATATTTATGTTTAAGATTTAAGAGCCGTTACAATTGGTAACCCTTCGATGGTTGTTGTTGCTAAACTCGTAGCGTTGACAGGTTTGCGTTAATGTTTAACGGATTTGTTAAAAGATACATCCAAGGGATATAGTTACAGTGGGTAATTTTATTGGGTCTTTCATCCCTTGTGCAAATATTTGATGTTTTAGATTACAACCTGCATATATATATATATATCGTGGCTTTGATAGTGGAATTCTACAACATGGGGTAGAAACCAAATATCGAATCCTACAGGATTCATTACTGTGACTTGTAAATAAACAGACCATACAGGAATCGATCCTGGGTTGTAACAGTTGTAAGGGTTTATAGATGTATGGTTCGATTTGGGAATAACACCTATAGGAATCGATCCTATGACCTCTTTGTAATTATATTTATGTTTTTAATGCATGATGTACGTAGTATTATGGTTGATTTATTACTTTGGGGATTTTGTTATGGCATGTGATTCTTATAATGTAGTTTGTAAGTATTTAAATGGTTTGATTTATTATATATGCAATGGATTTGTTATGTGATAGTTTCTTTACTCCATATGATTTTGTGGATGTAGTTAGAATGCTAAATATATGGTTTGGTTTAATGTGGAATATTGGTAAAGCATAAATCGTGGACCATTAAGTGGTCTTGATACATGGACTGTACATTCAAATTATGAGTTATTTGGTTAATGGAAAAAGATAGTGTTTAACCTTGTTTCTTGGTAGAAATAATTACAGACCCTGAGAGGTCTTCGATGGTTTTTATTTTAGCTTTAATACTTTGAATTGATGATTATTCTTAAGTATAGAATAATGTGTTTATAATATTGCTTCATTTAGAATATTGTTCTGTTTATACTTGATATAATGTAAAGGATTTATTTATATCTTAACCTTAATTAGTATTTTATTCTTAATTATAGTTTTGCTAGCAATATGGAATCTGCCAGTAGAGTTCTTATATAAATAAACATATAGGCACTGGTAGAGTAATTCCTAGGTCTTAGAAAAACAAATTTTAAGTTGCAAATAAATGCAAAACTAAGTATAGCAGAAATAAAACCTAAATATTTCTTAAACAAGAATTAATTTCAAGACATAAATATAATAAATAACATGTAAATCGTTAAATATTTTGAGAGGAAAACAATTGTAAACATAGGGTTAGAAATATAACATGAACAATTGCATATTCTAACAAGAAATTATACTAGATAATGAAATAGGAAGTCAAGGACCTCGTACGTGAAAGGTGAAGCTATTCCAATGGATACAATCTGCACACTCATTTACCTGACATTAACATTTCATACATAGATATGACCTTTGTATAGATTACCAAATCACTTGGGAACCACCATGCTCCACCCAAATATGACCCGAAACCATTCCTGGTTTTAATCCGGATCCCCTCGAGCTTGTTCCAACATGCAAGTAGCTTAGAGGTCCTAAGGTAAGGCTTCCCTAACTGGTATATCAGGTCTGGATAAGCTCTCATTTTTCCTCTTAGGAAAATGTTCTCCAAGAAATTTCTTGAGAATATCATGCAGAATAATGACACCAAAAAGATGGAAGATAGCCCCAAGCCTCTCTTTTTCTTGGGGATTTATAGACAGACTTTTCAGGAAAAGGGGCAATTAAATCAAGAATCATTTGATTTCTTTATTTAAAACTTTTTATTTAATTTAGGTACTTTTAATATTTTAACTTAGGAACTTTTAACTACTTCCTAATTGGACTTTTGTAGGTATTATAATATTTAATTTTCTTTTAGTAATAATAATAATAGATGGAGCTTCTCCTTCTTTTGTTACATTATTAATATTATTACTATGCTTACTCTTTAAACATGCCATGTATAAAATATATAATAATATATTATCTATTAACATTTTTTCTTTGGGTATCATATATTATGATCTTCATTAAGGTCATCAAGTAGGTGATTAGGTCTACTATGGGAGGAAACTCTCAAAATCCTTGCATGTTGGACTCCCTCGTATAACATGGTAGTTCTTCAGTACTTGATGAGATACAAAAATTTGAAATTTCATTTAATCACTTATAAATAAGTCAGATGAGATAAATATTTTTCTTGAGTTGTTTTCAATCGACATAATTCATTATTGAGTCAGTAACTCCTAGCGCTTATCCAAAGCCCATAATCAACGCTAAAAACAAGGAGTTACAAACTTAGTGAAATTCCATAGCTCCTCACTCAACACTAATTCTAGGATGTACTTTTAGGATACATCTAGGGATACAATGACCAAGGATACAATGTTCCAAAGCTTATTCTCAACATCAACATGGAAGGCTCTAGGGCTTATGCCCAACACTTCCAATTAGTTTTTCCATGTGTTCGAGAGCTTTTCTCTCAACACAAAACATATCATCAACCAGTGCTTCAGGGTCCACACCCAATGCAAGCATATATATATATATATATATATATCATATGCAATTGGCTTACACCCAATATATCAAACAAATCATCATGTTCATATGCAGTTGGGTCTTTGACCCAATATATCAAAATAAAGAATCAAGGGAACATCATAATCAATGGGGCTCATGCCCATAAGTGTTAGGTCCAAAATTTGGGATATTACAACCTTGGAGTGTGTGCTAAGTTCTTTTTTCTAAATAATATTTTAAGTTATGTTATATAGGGATAAGGACGTGACTTTGGGGGAAAGCCAGCTAAAAATGATGAAATGGGGAAAGGTTGGCTGTGTGGAGGGTTCTTTTTAGGGGGATGGTTGAGTGAGGGGTTCATAAGTTTATAAAACTATAGGGAAGATATTAAACTTGGTATGTGGATTTGTGGAGGTCTGTTGGAGTGGAGAAATGGGGTTATGACCTTGAAGGTGGAGGAAACTAGACTAGAAGTGTCATTGAATAAGTATACCTTTTACATATTGCTAGGGTTTTGGGATAGTGGGCCAAAAAAATCTAATTTTTAAATTTTGGGGAGCCAAAGAGGCTATTCCATGTAGGATGGGTGGTTACACTTGTTCAGAGAAAGAACTATTATGTGGTTTCTATGATTGATTGAAGGATTTCAAGAAAAATGTTAAAAAGTATTCAAGCAAGTATACATCCATATTTTCATGTTTAGTAAATTTGCAAGTCTATTTTATTTCATTATTCTCTTGCTACCAATTTGGATTGTGTTGCAAGCTATGCATTAAATGAGAAGTTATTATAATATTGTACACTTGTTTCATTTTTCAAAAGAATTAGGATGTGTTTGTTTATTTTCTAATTATTCTCTTAAATTGCATCAATTTTAAAGGATATATAAGTGTTTAAAGATGAACTTAATTTTTAATAACCAATTAGTGTTTCTATATTTCTTTTCATAATTTTTTTGGAAATTTCTTTAAGTTCAAAAAATATGATACTTCAAAATTTGTACACAAAATTCATTATTTAACCATGTAACCTTCAAATGTTTTCAGTAATCTAAATGTGTAACCAGGTAGTTTTTCATTGAAATCACTATCTTATGTTCCCTACACTGACATCAATTTGTGACATGATGGTGAGCACAAGGCTAGTAGATATCATTAGACAATGCCAATAATTGGAAGATAATAGGAATTTTTTTATGAGGAAAATGGCCCAAGTCTTAGTAACTCTTCCTTTCCTTAGAGGTTGTGGGAAAGGAAATATGTTAAGTGGAAGTGTGGGTATTTATCTAGCATATAGGTACCTCATACACATGTTAACAACAACCTAGAATGGGACATTACATACAACCCCTCTTCAAGAAACATTGTCTCGAAGTAAGATCTGGAAGAACATAAACGAAGCATTTTAACATTGAACAACAAGGGTTCCTGTATGATATTCTTAACTCTTAATTTTTAGACAATAATAAAATGCTTATGAATAATCCAGCAAGAAACATATATATTTGTCTTTGAATAATTTATACAAGTATTAATCCCATAAGCATACCTAGGCCGCTAATTAGGATAATTTTCTAGCCTATAATCATCATATCCATCCTAACTTGTTTCCACTCTCATACTATATGCGTGCTCGCATGAAGTTGGTTCCACTTTTTAGTGCCACTTTAGAAATATAAAATGCATGTCCGAAATGTAAATATATAACGCATATGCATTATTAAGGCTAGGTTCAAAAAACCTGAGCCAAAAATCGAGGCTAAGCTTAGTTACCTATATCACATGTGCGGTATATCGTACTTGCATTTTGTAGGAGTTACAAATCACAAGTGCGGTATAGCACACTTGCAATTTGAAATACACAAATAAAAGAGGCCCATGGCCTCAATTTCACATTTTACAGTCAAGGCCGCAAGGAATGAGAGTGCAAAAAACTCGAAGGGTGATTTGTGTTTGAGCGAATTTGGAAGCGAATTTGGAAGGGCCGATTCACAAGTTCAATACATTGGAACGTAAGTGGCCATTTTCATCAAAATTGATTTCAATTTTTCGTTTTTGTTTGTCAATTTTTTATTTTTGTTATTTTTAAAACGAATTTAATAAAAATTGTTGAATTAAATCAAACAATGAAATATTAAAACAATTTTGAATTTGTTGTTTTAATCTTAATAGAGAACACAAATGTTGAATAAAATGTGCAAAATGAAACCACTAATAACCAAGACCCAAACACAAACCCAAACCGAAACTTAAATATAGACACAAACCCAAACATAGAGTGGGAACAAGACCGCAATTTAGGGATTCTGGCTCATTTGGGTGCGTTGAGGCGCTTTAGCTCAATATTTAGAGGGGGAGGACCATTTAAGAAAATAATTAGCTGAGGAATTAGATTCCATAACAAACACAATTTCCAATTTTGAGGGATCACTGTACAACAATAGCTCGTACAAAGATTCCATGAGGCGATACTATTCCAATGGGTTGAGCTATAAAGATGTAAAAAAAATAAAGATAATCAAAGACAAATTGTTTTCATTATTCTAGGACCCTAGCACCAGATCGGTTGCACCCACCAGTCGACCACACATTTCCATACACTGATGCATGGAACCAAATGTGAAATCCAATTGGATGGATTGCTGGTACACAGTCTTCTATGATGACCCTCATGAGAATATAGACATGCCATTATATTTCTTGAGGAATTTGTATGGAAAATTTATCTTGGGAAAACATGTGAACAATTTTGATATTTTAGAGTTCCAGGGTGTGCATCATGGGATGCCCCAAGATAGGGAAGGGCATAGGAATGATCCTAACCATGTGCCACACCCTCCGTGCACACCGAAAACCCCTTGGGTATATCCTCCTGTAGGTACCATGATTGATTCTATAGAGGAGGCCTTCTCTGACTTGGTAGATACATTGCTTCAACATGGGACTGTTGTCCAAGGAAATACAGGCCAAGGGGTTGGCACTTCTGAGGCTGGCCCATCACACACTAAGGATCCACTTACTAGGTCTCCTGACCATACTAGAGCTACAAATCACACCGGAGACATAGTGGGTTTAGAGCATAATGTTATTCCACACCTTTTCACAACATGTGAAAGCATATGATATGGGCCTGCTTTAGAGTTCCGAGATGATGGATTACTTCGATATGCAAGTAAAACTCATTATTTACATATTATATTTTGTTTTACATCATAGTTTTCAATTGTTTCGTAATATATTTATATTTAATTATCTAACAATTTATGTGAACAAATATAAAATTGGTGTCCCATGACACTCTAGATTTGCATAGTCCGACGGTTGATGTTGATGACATTGGTGCAGTGGTCAATGTTGCATATGGTTTTGGTGCTTCACCATTAGCTGTAAGAACTTTAATTTTTAACTTGTCATCGTTATTTACATATTTATAGTATATATTGCAACATTCAATACGTCGTAATATGGATACAATATGTTTTATGCATGGTGGGCACGATGAGTTTGTGGACTCATAGGCAAGTCCCTCTCATGTGGAGGAAGATTCCCAAAAATATATATTATTTTAATTATGCTTTTAATTATTAGAAATTTTCTAATCGTATATTTATGTTTTGTTACATAGCATGATATGTATGCCAACCGAACGACCTTTTTGAATGGCAAACAATCTCCCCCCCATGTAGATGTATGTTTCTCTTTCTTTGAAAAAATCATTTTTCATCCATGTAGTATATGTCTCGTTTTATTTGTATTATCTAAAATTTACATATGTTACTTTATGTAGGAATATATTGAGGAAACAGTACTTGAATGACACCAAATCAATGTTGTTGGTGACCCACCTCTTCCCCCGCCCTGATACGTGTATGGCTCACTTTCTTTGAAAAATTCATTGTTTGACCATGTAGTATATTTTTCATTTTATTTGTATTTTTTGACATTGACATATGTTACATTATGCAGGAACCTAGTGAGCCAGTGGTGCTTGAAGAGAACCAAATACAAGTTGTTGGTGACTCACCTCTTCCCCCCATATACATGTATTTTTTGTTTTCTTTGAAAACGTAATTTTTCGTCCATTTAGTATATCTTTCGTTTTCTTTTTATTATCTGACATTGACATATGTTACTTTATGTAGGAATCTAGTTTGGAAATGACGCTTGAAGAGAACCAAATCGATGTTTTTGGTGACCCACCTCTAACCCCCCACCAGGAACGTGTAAGTATTGCTTTCTTTTAATTGTGCTTTTAGTGATTCAACATGTACTTTTTAATTATTTGAAATTGTCTAAGTGTATATTTATGTTTTTGTATGTAGGAACCTATGTTTGATACATTTGTCCACCGAGAGGCTTGCTTGCTAATGCATATTGCAATCCTTTTAGCCTGGCGTCAATTGTTTTTCCCACTGGTTACAAACCTTTTAATGACCCCCAAGTATATTTATATATCGCTTATCTTGTATCTATGTTTCCCCAACTGTCCTTCCATGTAGTATAGTTTTTTTTGTACATGAAAGTATATTTTTACTTGTTTCCCCCATTTATATGCTGACATTGACATATATATTATTTTATACAGCTTGATAGTGAGTGAGCGGTGCTTGAAGAGCACCCAATCAAGTTCGTCTCTCACCCATCTCTCACCCCCAAGGTACATGTATGTTTCACTTTCTTTGAAAAATGGATTTTCCCTCCATGTAGTATAGTTTTCTTTGTACATGCAAATATCTTTTCGGTGCACCCATTGATTTGCTGACATTGACATATATATTATTCAATGCATCTTGATAGTGAGCAAGTGGTGCTTGAAGAGTACCTAATAAGGGTTGATACTAGTGAGACACCATCACTTACACCGTGACCCACCATAACTTACTCATAGCCAGTAAGTAAAATTGTTATATTGGTTTGGAATTTGAACAAATGTACATAGAATTTTTATAGGTTGGTAAACTTACTTACAAATTTTGGTTTGTCTGCAGTCTTTGCAAATGAGATCTGCCCCACTTTTCCAATGTTGAGGATCACCACTGAGCAACTGGAAAACAAAGATAGACTTCTTACAAGACACTAACAGTGTGAGGACCCTGCAGCAAATAATTAATCAAAATACACGATATAGCAGCAGAACTCAAAATCACTTTTATATTAATCGCAGGCCACTTTGAGGGGGAAACCTCCTTTGAGCAAGCTCAATACAAAATAACTTCACGGTGCCTTCCTTGGCCTCAACACACACTTATATAATAAAAATAGGCGCCAATACTATGGGTCAAAACCATGGGCCAATATAAACTATCGATCAACAAATACTACAGGCGGCTTACAAAGCATATGCGCCCAACAACAATAACAAAAACTATGGATCAACAATTACTATGGGATGACTTACAAAGCATATGCATCCAACAACAATATACTAACACGGTAAATATAAAGATTGACATACGGTTCCTAACATCCCCTCCCCCTTAGAAAAATCTTTGTCCGCAAAGCTTTAGATGTGGAAATTGGCGCTGAATCCGAAGGAGTGGTTCCCACGTAGCATCCTTGGGCTGCATTCCATGACATTGAATTAAGACCTCTGTGATAGAGTGAGAGCGAAGCTGACGAGTGCGCTTATTGAGGACAACCTCCGGCTCCAAAAATATGGATCCTTCATTATCCAGTTTTGGTAAAATAGTTTGTCCTTTAATGTTGGTGCCAAGAACTTCCTTCAGACAAGAGACATGAAATACTGGATGAATGCAGGAAGAAGGCAGAAGTTCCAATTTATAAGCAATAGACCCAATCTTCTGAAGAATCCTATATGGCCCATAGAACTTTGGAGCGAGCTTATGATGCCCTTTGAGTTTTAGTGAGGATTGCTTGTAAGGATGGAGACGAAGAAAAACCATATCACCGGCTTCAAAAGTGCACTCAGAACGGTGCTGATCATCTTGTTGCTTCATGCGATTTCTTTCCATGTGAATATTTTCGCGCAAAATGCGAAGAAACTCATCGCGGTTTCGAAGGACCACGTCAACTGCCTGAACTGGAGAACTGGTGGGGGTGTAAGGAAGAAGAACTGGCAGTGCCTAACCATAAATTTCTTCATATGGAGTCATTTTAGAGGAAGTGTGGTAAGAGGTATTGTACCACCATTCAGTGAGAAGGAGGCACTTTGCCCACTGATGTTGTTGCTCAGAGGAGAAGCAACGAAGATAAGTTTCCAAGCATTTATTGATATTTTCAGTCTGACCATGCGTTTGGGGGTGATAACCTGAACTCATCTTCAGTTTGGTGCCAGTGTGGTGAAATATTTCTGTCCAAAAATGACTGGTGAAAGTCGCATCACGATCCGAGACAATGGAAGAAGGCATTCCATGAAGACGAAAGATCTGGTCCAGGAAAATTTGAGCAATGGAGGAGGCTGTATAGGGATGGTTGAGAGCACAAAAATGACTTTATTTGGAGAGGAAATCAACCACAACCAAAATCATAGTCTTCCCTCCAGATTTAGGGAGCCCTTCAATGAAATCCATAGAAATATCTGTCCATATCCAGGTAGGTATGGGCAAGGGTTCGAGCAATCCCGAAAGGGGTGTTGTTTCACCCCTATTGCACTGGCAGGTATCACATTCAGGCACCATCTCTTGAATTGTCCTTTTCATGCCCTGCCAAAAGAAGTTGCGCTGTGCCCATTCATACGTTTTGAGAAAACCAGAGTGCCCAGCTGAAGGAGAAGCATGGAGTTCAGAGAAGATAGCTTGTTGAAGAGCTGTGTTCTGGGGAAGCACCAGATGACCCTTGTATCTCATTGAAGCACCATCCCAAGAGTAATGTGGGACAGCATAAGGGTTGTTGTCCAAGCGTTGGATGATTTGAGATAATGAAGAGTCATTGACATAACCCTGTTGAACCGATTGCAACCAATTTGGAACAGGCATAGAAATCACGGAAAGAGAACCTTGGTCATCAAATGTGCGAGAAAAGGAATCCGCCACAATATTGTCCTTACCCTTCTTATAAGTGATCTCATAGTCATAACCCATGATTTTGATAACCCATTTTTGTTGTGCTGGGGAGGATACACGCTGTTCTAGGAAATATTTTAGACTCTGGTGATCAGTCTTGATGCAGAAATGATTCCCTAAGAGGCAGGGTCGCCGCTTTTGTACTGCATACAAAATAGCCATCATTTCCTCATCATTTCCAGGAAGGATCTAAATACGATGGTCCTCTGGTGGTGAAGGTGGAAGTCCCACTGGTTCAGCAAAAACACCTGTATATCGATCCAAAATTTGTTGGAGATCCAAAGGAGTAGTGGGGGCCGCTGATGGTTGCATTTGAATGGAATGGAGCTGAGCGATGACACCATGGGAACTCTTATTAAGGATTTTTTCCATGCGATGTGAACTGATGATGCTGAGAGACCCTGGTTGTAATCCTTTCAATGTGTGTTTGTGTCCATCGGGGGAGAACTGCATCCAAAGTTCAGAAAAATCCCATAATATGGGGCGAAGTGTGCGCAACCATTAAGCACCCAAAACCACATCACATCTGGCTAAGGTCAAGGCAAACATGTCAGAGCGGAGGTTATAATATCCCATAGAGATATGCACATTACGACACTTCCCTTTGCAAGGTAAGGAGCCCCCATTGGAAACCATGACTTCAAAGTTGGAGCAAGGATGGATAAAACAATAAGCTTGTTTGGCAATCCTAGGGTCAATGAAATTATGAGTGCTGCCAGAATCAATCAGTATTGTAAGAGGAAGCTTCTTGAAGTAATCGCGTACCCGCATTGTTTGGGGGGCAGTGACTCCAGCTAAAGCATGGAGGGATATCTCGGGCTGGGCGTCCTGAGATGGAGGGTCAGTAGGCGGCTCCTGAATGTCAACCGGAGCATCCATTGTATCAGGAGCTTCTTCACCAATTTCAGAGGCAGGTGGAGAATCCACATCCAAGAGATAGAGCTTTTGTTGAACACATCAATGTGTCCAAGTGAATTTCTCATCACAATTATAAGAAAGCCCTTTTTCTCTACATGCCTGCATCTCTGTTTCAGACAAATGCTTGATTGGAGGTGAGCGAGGAGCTGGCGGAATGGGAGGTCATTGAGAACCCATATTTCGGAAGGGAACAAAAGAGGATTTGGAGCGCTGTTGGGCTGCCATCTTGTCTTCTGCCAACTTAGCCAACCCCAGGGCTTCCATCATTGTGTTGGGACTGAACATTTTGACCTCAGAGCGAATTTCATCCTTTAGACCACTGATAAAACAACTCCGGTAGAAGTCATCAAGTAATCCTTTAGTGTGATTAGCTAGTTTCTCAAATTCAGTTTGATACTCTTTCACAGTGCCAATTTGGCGAAGTTTAGTGAGAGCTCCTGTGAAGTCATCAGAAGCACTAGGACCAAATCATTGCAAAAGGAGGTGGCAAAAATCAGGCCATTTTGGCTCTTCATGAGCCTTGATGTACCAACGATACCATTGAAGAGCTTCCTGTTCCAAATGAAAGGAGGCAAGTAGAACTTTGTTGACATCAAAAGTATTATGAAGACTCAAATACTGTTCTGCATGATAGATCCATCCAGTCGGATTGGTACCATTGAAGAGAGGGAAATCTAGCTTTGGACCGCGAAAATTGCTAGAAGAAGAGAACCCATTGTCTGATGAAGACTCGTACTCTCGTCTGGTGTTCATAGATAAATGATCAAGATGGAGACCGAGAAATTTTTCATCCAGTTCCTGGAGTTTGGCTTGAATGGATGCAAGTGCTTCCTCCATGGTTCTTGCTCCTGTGTGGGTGACAACGATAACCAGGAGTTTTTTTTTTTTTTTGGGGGGCGGGGGGGGCCAGGGGGGAGAAAAACAAAAACAGAAAATGTTTTAGTAGAGGAAAATCTAGATTTGGGAAAAAATATGAAGGGTAATTTTGGTTTGAGTAAGTTTTGGACATTGTCAAAAGGACAGGGAAGTAAAAAATGGGGATTTTAGGAGCGGGGTGAAAGAATGAGAAAATTTGGTAGAGAGGGACAAAGAAGCAGAATGAGGAAAGGAATACGGTGGCAAAATTTGAAGGCGTTTGGGTGAAAATCGAAGGAGTTATGGGAAACCCTACAAATAAACAAATGTGGGATTTCGGGTCTTGGGAAGTGGAATTTGGGATAGGGTTTTCAGGAATGAAATATGGAGAATGAAATTGCAGAGGTGTCAGGGAAGTTTCAGGGAAAACAGAGTTGAAACCATGGTGATATGGCCGAAAAACAGAATTTTATACGGGATCTGCAACGGTGCGAAAGTGATCGGAAATGGTGAAATCTGAAACGGCGCGAAAGTGATCGGCAACAAATGGATCTGCAACGACGCGAAACTGACCGGCAACAGTTCTGGACAGAGGAAATCTATGATTGTGCAACTGAAAATAGATATGGAACCTAGGTATGTGCGGCTTCCTTTCGGTTCAAGGGATTCACTCAGCCACCAATGCTGTCTGACGGCTTGCGTATTGGGGCAATACCCATCACTCCACGGCTCAGGTAAAACTGATAACCGCTTGGCCACAAACGACAGCTCTTGGTTTACCTGACGGGTGGGAACTAGTCAATCAGGTAGGGGTCGTTGCCCTTTTCGCTGGCAGGTCCTCTCAATGGGCCAGCTACTTCGGGGTTCCCGTGGTACTCCTCACAATTATTTTTAGGGCTTATGCCCAAGTACTTCCCACAGTTAAGCGGAGAGGGATTATTCCCAGATCCGAACCTGCAACAGAAGCGAAAAAAAATTTGGGCAGAAATTTCACCCAACGAGCCCAAGAAAGTGCTCTGATACCAGATGTGAGGACCCTGCAGCAAATAATTAATCAATATACACGATATAGCAACAAAAATCAAAATCACTTTTATATTAATCGCAGGCCACTTCAAGGGGGCAACCTCCTTTGAGCAAGCTCAATACAAAATAACTTCACGGCGCCTTCCTTGGCCTCAACACACACTTATATACTAAAAATAGGCGCCAATACTATGGGTCAAAACCATGGGCCAATATGAACTATGGATCAACAAATACTACATGCGGCTTACAAATCATATGCTCCCAACAAAAATAACACAAACTATGGATCAACAATTACTATGGGATGACTTACAAAGCATATGCGTCCAACAACAATATACTAACACGGTAAAGAGAAGGATTGACATGGGTTCCTAACAAACAGTGGCAGTTAAAGGGGGCATAAATAGAATTAATGTATATGGGGGATACATAAATGTAACATTTTATTTGTATAAACACAGATGTATAGTTTGACCCACTATTTTGTATTATGTCCATGGCATGCCATTTTTGAAGACATTATATGTAAATATATTATAAACCAAGTTTAAAATTTATATATATGGTTGACTTGATTTTGGAACATGTGTTAGAGGAAATTTGAGGTCTAAAATGGGCCTCCTAAGGAAAATAATAGTTAGCATAATAAAATATTAGTGAAAATAATAAAATAATAGTTATTAATTTTGGAGGAAGAATGAAAAAAAATATTTTGTTTGTTCGTATTTTCGACATATCTCCCTGTGTTTTTACTCAAATTATGAGCGGGAGAGCTTGCTGGATGCAGAATTTAAATTCTACATTGAACGAGTACCCACACTACATACTTTTGACAGACCCTGCTACCCCAAAAATAAGAAATACCTGAAAAAATGTGATGATGACATCGTCATCATGTTTTTTCAGGTATTTTTTTTTTTTGGGTAGACGGATCTATCAAAAGTATGTAGTGTGGGTACTCATTGGATGTGGAATTAAATTCCACATCCAATGAGCTCTCCCGCTTGAAATTTGAGTAAAAACACACGAAGATATGTTGAAAATGTGAACAAAAAAGTAGTTTTATTTTATGACAAATATGTCAATTCAACCATTATGCTTGACTCATTTTATTGAAATTCTATCGGTTCTTGAATTCCAACTCACAAAATTTATTGTTGGCACATTTTCTTATAAGGCCCATTTTAGACCCCAAATTTCCTCTAATGATATTTATTATATGCCTTTCAGATATGTTTACCATTTTATTTCATCAAGTATGTGTTTAATTAGAATGATAATTTGTGGTTCACCTATGTGATATTATGATATTATAGACCTTATCATGACATATCCTACTAACTATTTTAATATCTCCAATACTTCAAGGAAGAATGTATGACTCATCCAACTAAAATCAAGTAACCATTAAGTAAGACATGGGAGATAATCACCAGATCAACACCATGGGAGAAAATCAATAGACACCACATCATAAGTTTTTCAAGATATCCTACAAAGATATTGAAAACTCCATACAAGACTAAGACAAATGAATTGTATCTATGAAAACCAGAAATATATGTAACTTCAGAAATCCATCCTTAATGAAATACTAAGATCATGGTTCAATTAACATCCCATGTAGGGTTGTCATCAACTTTTTAAAATCATAACCATACCATACACTACCTAAATTCCATGCACTAACATCATAAAATCATAACAATAACATCATAACATCATAGACATACGACTACTATCATAACATCATACCATATCATACCATACCATACCATACTAACAGCATACCATACACTAACATCATAACATCATAACCATACCATACACTACCTAAATTATTGCTGGTTGAAAATAATACGTCATAAATAAGCTAACTAAACCTCGGCATTACCCTCTCATCATGTCCTAAACCCTTCTAGACTACCCTAGAAACTTACCCTACCGTCCGTATCTCAAACTACAAATTCTGAGTTTAAATCATTTATTTGTTGCTTCTTTTTAAACAAAATCTGAATTTTGTTAAAATTCTTATTGCTTATTATGAAGGTGCATTGATTGGAAATGAAGGGTAAATCATAATTCCATCAAATACCATACATTGGTGCTTGAAACTTGCTACAAAATGCATACAAATATGAACTCTATACTGATGATTTCAATTGACAATGGGATTTAATTCTTCACATAAGTATTTGAAATTTTCACTATTCATTTTGTTTCATGTCTGTGGATAACACAGGTATATGTCCTTTTGGTTTCTACTTAAATGATACTAACCAATCTAATGATCTAAACCTAAAGAGGTCATAAAACCTTAGTTCCATCTAATAACTTGTGAACCCTAGTTATAGCATGCAATTTGTAGTTCATGAAACCCTAGTTGGTTTTCAATTCTTAAGTGTAGACTAGGGCTATATGGATTTTTGGTTTTTACTTTAATGAAAATAACATAGCCTATGATCTCTATACTTATGGATTTCTTATAATTCATGAAATCTTAGTAGGTTTTGCTTGCCATTCATGTACATGTGTTTCTACTTCTAAGTCATGCATGAATGTGAACTTCCACTTGTGATCCATGTTCAACCCTCACCATTTTGTTTCATATATGTGAATAGCGTAGGTATATGGCCTTTTGGGTTATACTTAAATGATACTAACTATTCTACTGATTAAAACCTAATCATAAAACCCTTGTTGCATCTCATAACTTGTGAACCCTAGTTATAGCATGCAATTTGTAGTTCATGAAACCCTAGTTGGTTTTCAATTTGTAAGTGTATCCTAGGGATATATGACCTTTTCATTTCTACTTTAACAAAAATAAGATAGCATCTCATATCTATACTCATGGATTTCTTATAATTCATGAAACATAGTTGTTTTTCCTTGTTAATCATGTATATTTGTTTCTTCTTCTAAGTCACGCATGGATGTGAACTTCCACTTGTGATCCATGTTCAACCCTATTCATTTTGTTTCATGTATGTGCATATACTAGGTATATGGCCTTTTGGTTTCTACTTAAATGATACTAACCAATCTAATGATCTAAACCTAAAGAGGTCATAAAACCCTAGTTCCATCTCATAACTTGTGAACCCTAGNTTTTTCAATTTGTAAGTGTAGCATAGCGCTATATGGCCTTTTGGTTTCTACTTTAATGAGAATAACATAGCCTCTAATACATGTACTCGTGGATTTCTTATAATTCATGAAATCTTAGTTGGTTTTTCTTGTTATTCATGTACATGTTTTTCTACTTCTAAGTCATGCATCTATGTGAACTTCCACGTGTGATCTGTGTTCAACCCTATTCATTTTGTTTCATGTGTGTGCATAGTGTAGTTATATGGAATTTTGGTTTCTACTTAAATCATGTTAACCAATATAATGAGCTAAACCTAAATAGGTCATAAAACCCTAGTTCCATCTCATAACTTGTGAACCCTAGTTATAGCATGCAATTTGTAGTTCATGGAACTCTAGTTAGTTTTCAATTTGTAAGTGTTTGCTAGGGATATACAGCCTTTTGGTTTCAACTTTAATGAAAATATCATATCCTCTAATCTATATACTCATGGATTTCTTATAATTCATGAAACCTTAGTTGGTTTTGCTTGTTATTCATGTACATGTGTTTCTACTTCTAAGTCATGCCTGCATGTGAACTTCCACTTGTGATCCATGTTTAACACTATTCATTTTGTTTCATGTATGTGCATAGCATAGTTATGTGTACTTTTCGTTTCTACTTAAATGATACTAACCAATCTAATGATATAAACGTAAAGAGGTCATAAAACCCTAGTTCCATCTCATAACTTGTTAACCCTCGTTATAGCATGAAATTTGTAGTTCATGAAAGGCTACTTGTATTTCAATTTGTAAGTGTATCCTAGGGATATATGGCCCTTTTGTTTCTACTTTAATGAAAATAACATAGCCTATAATCTCTATAATCATGGATTTCTTATAATTCATGAAACCTTAGTTGGTTTTGCTTGCTATTCATGTACATGTGTTTCTACTTCTAAGTCATTCATGCATGTGAACTTCCACTTGTGATCCCTGTTCAACCCTATTAAATTTGTTTCATGTATCTGAATAGCCTAGATGTATGGCCTTTTTGTTTCTACTTAAATTATACTAACCAATCTAATGATCTAAACTAAAGAGGTCATAAAAACCTAGTTCATCTCATAACTTGTGAACCGTAGTTATAGCATCCAATTTGTCGTTCATGAAAACCTAGTTGGTTTTCAATTTGTAAGTGTATCCTAGGGCTATATGGCCTTTTGGTTTATAATTTAATGAAAATAACATAGCCTTTGACATCTATACTCATGTATTTCTTATAATTTATGAAACCTTAGTTGGTTTTGCTTGTTATTCGGGTACACGTGTTTCTACTTTTAAGTCATGCATGCATGTGAACTTCCACTTGCGATCCATGTTCAATCCTATTCATTTTGTTTCATGTATGTGCATATCCTAGTTATATGTCCTTTTGGTTTCTATTTAAATCATACTAACCAATATAATGACACTAAACCTAAAGAGGTCATAAAACTCTCGTTCCATCTCATAACTTGTGAACCCTAGTTATAACATGCAATTTGTACTTCAGGAAATCCTAGTTGGGTTTCAATTTGTAAGTGTAGCCTAGCGCTATATGGCATTTTGGTTTCTACTTTAATGAAAATAACACCCAAAAGAGTTCATAAAACCCTATTTTTTAGTTCCACGTCTTACTTTGGGAACCCTGGTTTTATTATGCGAGTTGTTGGCTTCTACTTCAATACAAGAATAATATAGCATGTGATCTCTAGACACATACTATTTTCTTAATGCTGCAACATGTGTTTTCTTAGTGATATGTAGACACATTGGGCCATGAAAACATGAGGGAGAGGTCCGCCTAGAGGTAATCGCATGCCAGGAGACCAATAGAGTCGATGGTTCATCGATCCGACCTCATGTTTCTAAGTTATGTCGAGTTGAAAGTCGGATGAAAATTCCATTCTTGGACACTTGGTGAATTTCAGTCCAGGAGAGAAAAAACAAATGAATCTGGAAAATTGCATGACGTTGGCTCCTACAATTATGTATGGGGAAGGTTGATATGGGAACCCTACCAAAAATTCCATGGTCAAGGTTTTTGTAGAGTTGAACCACCAATGCAAGAGTTGCATTGAAGGAAACTAAGCAAAAACCTATTTTACTAAATCAATGCAAAATGAAATCATTCGACCATGAAAACATGAGGGAGAGGACTACCTAGAGATAATCGCATCCCAAGAGACCAACGAAGTCGACGTTTCATCGATACGACCTCTGGTTTCTGAGTTATGTTGATTTGAAAGTTGCATGAAAATGTTGTTCAGGGACACTTGGTGACTTTCAATCTGGCAGCGAAAAACCAAACGGAGAATAAAAATTGCATGACGTTGGCTCCTGCAAGTCTGGATGGGAAAGGACGATATGGGAACCCTATCGACACATGCATGGATGAGGTTTTTGCAGAGTTCACCCACCAATGCAAAAATTGCAAGATTTGACCCAACAATGTAATTAAATTCACATTAATATAAAAAACATCAAAAAAAGAAAATTGCAACAACTCAAGAGCATGTTATTTTTTGATTTCTATTTATTGGTATCTAAATACAACAGGTTTTTCTTGGCACCTGCAATGTGCCATAGATTGTGTTTTTATCCTAGGAACACGAAAGAATAAACAATACTACTCTCATATGAGAAAATAAAGAGAATCCCATGAAAACGTGCAAACATTATTTATAGATAACTCACTTGAGATTGTAGGATTGTGTTTATAGTGTCTAGTATCCTTTGAATAGTATTATTTCTGTGAATGGTATCTATCAATCACAATTTTATTACATTGGGAATAAAGTAAGGATAAATAATTGAAATTGTGCTTCAAGATGCACTTTAAAGTTTAAATAACACACCTGACAATCTAGCCACACTCGAAAATCTACTAACACTTGACAATGCACTCACTCAAGTAGGACATCTGGATCATTTGTGCTTCCAATGGTTTCCATGAATATTTTGTGCTCTATATGAGGTATCAAGTATCATACATGTGACCTATTTTTGTTCGAAAGTGTGCACAGCTTGATGCTTATACCAACTACCAAGTTGGTGAAGTGGTATACAATAGATCCTGGTCTATAATACTGATATACATACCCACCCTTCCTTTTATTTTGTGTTTCTAGAGTCAAGTAATCCCCTTTTATAACCATTGATCCGGTTGGGAATTCGATATTTTCATCATGTGTAACAGGTTTGAGAATGGTTTGTTTCCCCTCTAATAAACATGGCAACCAATAATCAGAACCCCATTCATTATTTTTTGGGGCAACCACTATATAAGTATGACTCGTGAAAGGAAATAGGTTGATTTAACAATACATTTTTTAAATAAGGTATTGCATGTAACATAAATTAAATTTATTTCAATGTAATGGCTTGTAGTGATTTAGGTACTACTAATTCACTTTTTGTATTTTCTTGTATGAGATCCGATATGTGATCATAGTCTTTATAAATATGTGTCTGATCATCTTCCAAATGGTCTATTTCATTAACCCCCTTGAAATGGGTTCCAAGTGTCACTCAATCCCATGTATCAACTATATCTGTATACTCACAATCATCTCATTCATCGATGCTACATGAAGTGCAAAAGAAATCCTTCAATCTTGTCCAAATTTCTAGGGCTGAGTTGTTTGAGCTTCTAATTGAATGAAATTGTCGAGTTCCATGCACTGTGTTCACCTGATGTGTTTGGGATCGGTCCACATTTGTCACCTCCGAAAACATTCTTCACACTAGGTGTTTCCTTGTTGCTTGTTATCCCATCACAGATGCACAACATTTCACTATAGATGAAATGTTTCGAAGGAGAGCACCTATAAAATTCAACTCTTCCCTTTGAAGGGAAGTTTTATGTATGCACCAACACCATCGTGCTCTCCTTTTCCATGACCATTTTCAAATTAGTTCCATATATGTGGAACCTTGTATTTTATGTGCAACAAACACAACCATTCAAATACACATGCATTCTTGAACTTTCTAGCACAACCATCTGACCAAATAAAATGATGATAAAATGGTATCTTCATAGCTATCACATGATCATATAATAATTTAAAGCAATGCTGCATGTAATGGATGGCATGGGTTAGGTCATCACTTATGTAGAAGTTAATTTCTTTGAGTATCACATGTTTCTCTTCATTGATATCTCACCCATGTCGATACGTGATATGGACTATTATTCCCACCTGCTATAAGTGATAGTATTGACTTTGTATTTCATGTTGTGGTTGTAGGGTGTAATTTTCTGCAAAGTCAACCACTGATAGAATCGTTCTGAGATGGAAAGTGTCACAAAATATTTTGAATTTCTCATCTTTCCACCATGCGATATGGACATGTTGATTGTACTATTGGATCTTTCCACAAAACTCTGAAATAAAATCACATACTCGCACCTAGTGTAAAAAAGTAAACTGTGTTATGAAAAAACATAAAAATGATTTACATGAATATTAATATGTCAATATTTAACAATGTTATAAAACAACATAAATAATGTACACTCGGTTAAATGAATATTATTCATGTACATTGTCACTTTTGAAGCCACCAATTTAATATTCCTTCTTTCTTTCCCATCATGTAGTTGATATGTCCCATACTAATAGTTCTACTTCTCGACATATGCATTTCCGAATGCTTGATCTTCACTCTCATGTATGCAATCAGACCATAATGATATCCCACCATAATTGTTGGTAGAACCCTCTACAAATTGTTTTCATTAATGTGTCTTCCCATCTTGCTTCGAACACATTCTGTTTTGGATGAAATCTCTAGATGACATTGGCGATACTGTACTTGAGCATTCTTCCACATTGTTAGGATGCAAAAAATGACATATATGTGCAAATTTATGATAATATAATTCAAAATCTATGTGGAATCTACAACAACAAGTGTTCTAGATGGTATTGATTCTAACATACCAAGGATTGCATTTTTCAAAATATCTTTGCTCGAGCCTTAGCTCTATGTGGGAAACTTTAAACATATCAAACAAATGAGTTTTTTTCATGTCAAGATAATGTTTAACATGAGGTTCATTGTTCATAGATCCACTACAGTGTTCTAACACATCGTGTTTGTGAGAAGAAGGCCTAGTGTTATCATGACAAAAGGTGTGCACTAGTCCCTTCATTGCTTCGACTAACTTCATGTCTTTGCAGGGAAACTTAACGCTAAATTCCCATAGTGTTT
Source organism: Pseudotsuga menziesii (assembly GCA_001517045.1). Classification (NCBI taxonomy): domain Eukaryota; kingdom Viridiplantae; phylum Streptophyta; class Pinopsida; order Pinales; family Pinaceae; genus Pseudotsuga; species Pseudotsuga menziesii. The sequence continues at coordinate 142,468 of LPNX010122852.1, forward strand.
CCATTTTCCCCTCTACATCAAGGTTGTCTCTTCTTACTAAATATTTTTTAAGTGTATTTGAAGGTAAAGGAACAATTTTTGATGTGCATTTAAGTAAACGACATTGTCTTGTGGATATACATACAATTGATTCAGCCAATACGTGACAGCCACAGTATAGTCCTATGAATGAGTTTTTTTACCAATCTATGTGAATTCAATAGTAAGAGATTTAACAATTTTATTACTTTATTTGATATTATTCAATGTTCTTATGCCTAAATTTCTTCTACTAAGTCACCATATTTCTATATTTAAGCAAAGCTATAAAAAATTGGCATTTATCGGCCTCAGATTTTTTTATCAAAATATTGTTTCATTATTTGAGAACAATGATGAAGGATAGTGTGTTTATCCACCTTAACTTCCATGGAAGTCAATTCTGTCTCCTCCACTTGTATGCATTTAGGAGTTCTCTTTCATTTTGATGTGAGATTTCTTCCCATTTGAAATGTTGGAGTGATGTTTACATCCACTACATGCTGACAACTTTGATTAGGATATTGAACCACCTGGTATGGTTGTTGTGGAGTCACATTTGCATCATGATTAACACAATGATTGAAATCGTCACAATATTTTCCTCTTAATAATGGACCAAGAATATCATCTCCCTTATAACCATGTTCCTTTAACGTTGCATTATTTTTCTCAGCCTCTATGTTAGGTATTTGTAGAGCGGTAATGGGAAGTATTTTTTCATCCAATAAATGTGCATGATTTATTGAATCTTCTCTCTTCTTTTATTTTATGATTTTCAGCTTCTTCTGGTGTAAGCACCTTCTTCACTGACTTAAGACCTCTATTACATACATTCCCCACTGAAATCCACCCAAACTTCTACAAAACCTTTAGATTTGTTATTGAAAGTTCTGGGAATACATCAATGTCCCCTGATCGATGGATTCTTTCAAGTGTTTGACCTCAACACATCTATTCACACTTGTTAGATTGCACTTTGTACCATCATTCCCATTATCATTATCGATGATATATCTCGTGTCTATTAACAATATACATAAATGACTGGTAATCAGACAATGGACCATCATTTTCGACCTTGACACCTTTATTTTCATGATGGGACATGTACTCGTAATGGTTTGCATAAAAGACCTGCAATTTTGGTGGAATTCCACATATGCTACCTCCGTGATCATGTCAGTATTTATGATATGTTAGCTCTCATTACCATATTCCAGTATATTATCAGATATCTTCATTCACTATGGAGATCTTGTTCAGTGTATATTGTATGTGTTGATGACCACACATGACATTTGTATATCATGCATGTTCATGGCCATTGTACTCTTATGTATCTGGAACTGCTACATGTATATTTGTAGTCACATGCAAAGATTTCTCATTGTATTTTACTGATGAGTGGCCGTATATTCCACCCGGGTCTTCATTACTCCACTTCTGGGTTGGATATAATGTATTTTGACCATCATGTTACCCCTTTAACATCACACCTTAGGGGGCATCTGTTATAACTAATTTTACCACACTTGGTAGACCACATCTTTACGGCCTTCCATGTCCCTCTGTACATTCCTTGGACCCCATTTGCTCAAATTATACTTTGATGTCCCAATAAAGTCCCCAAAAAACACCTATTTATGTGTATACGTGAATTTTAAGGCTATACCCATGTGTACACGTACCTTTTGAGCCAATACCCACGTACATCAAGAAATGTGCATGAAGACAAAAAATTTTGAATTTTCCTCATAGAGTCCCAGATTAATTGACTCTTGGCCTTTCATATAACTTTAGAACTCTTGGAATCAACCCTCAATTTCCCATTTGGAGGGCTATATATTGGGCCTCTTAGATACATTGAAGGAGGAGAACTTGAAGAGAAAAGAAACTATAGTTCTATGTTGCCTCATTTGTTTATACTTGAGTCTACATCCCTTTGTCCCTTTGGAGCACACATTGCTACTCTTCCCAATATTTCCTTTTCTTTCTAAGATTTCCATTATGATGGAGGATTGAAGTGGTGGAGGCCTAGGTGGAGGAATCGGTTTCTCTGGTTCAAAGAAGTGCTGACAAAGTTTGTTAGTACTCTATCTCTATTTTATTAATAGAAATATCCATTTCCTGTCCAATACATGTGAATAACTATGAATATTGTATCAACAGATGTAAGTATTTTCTTATACGTGATGATTTATATATTCTAGACTATGCCTAACACTTTGATATATAGCATTCTTGTCTTGTTTGTTTTTGTTGAGAGCGAATTGTGAATGCAGGCATGTTGGAAAAGATCATCGGCGATCTACATCAACCATCTGAAATAAGGTATGCTTCCTATCCCTTAGTGTTAAATGTATTTATTTATATTTCATATTGGAATGGATTGATTTTTGGTGTCATTCAGTCTGTTGTGGTATACCCCAAGCCATAGGAATTTTCTCTCTATAACATTGCCTACCAATTCTACATCAACATGAAACTTGAAGGGAAAACATTGAACAAGAATTGGGAAGAAAACTAAATTGATTCATAATAGATGAACATGGAGAAATAATTACAATCCTTGAAATTTCCTTCCTTCTCCATAGCCTATACCTACCCCTCAACCATCCATGCCTTTGATTCCCAAAAACTTTGTAGTACAAAAGTTATTTGTAGCCTTCAATTCCTCGAGCATGCCTTTGGTCTCCAATTTGTCTCCTCTAATTCACCTCATATTCCTTCCTTATATAGGATTGGGGTTTGTGAACACAATCACTTAACCATGAAAGTGGGATTTAGGATTTTTTAATCTTTTTTTATTATTTTATTCCAAAACCCCACTTTACCTAGCTTTTATGAATCAAACTTGATTTTCAGTATTTTCAGGACAATTAATACTCATGATAGGAATGTTTTCCATCATGTCAGTTACAAGAACTGGGTTTTAGCCCTTAAGTGGTCATGGACGTAGCCTCTTTAGAGCCACCTTGTATTCAAAAATTTACTCCTTTGTAAAAGAAGTGGTGAAATGAGAGATTCAAGCTCTCAATTGTTTCAAAACTATGATCTTCATGTGGCCGGTGAAATAGAAATATCTTTTCAGACCAACACTCTCAAGGGTGTTAATTTTATTTTTGAGGATTCCCCATAATGTGTGAGGTTAGAAGCTATGCTCAGGGCCAAAATACATTGATTTAACTCTAATAATATTCATACTGATACTCTTTTGGGATGAGGGAAGGATTGTAAAGGAGTAGGATTTTGAGCATAGGAAATGAAAAGCACCTGCAAGTCAAACAAGGCAATAAACCAACTATACAATGTATTCTTCAGGTAGGTATAAACATGCTGAATAGAAAAAGAGCATGGCCACGAACAATACATAGTGGATCCATCACAAAATGAAATATTATAAAAATGTATACATGCACATTGATGAGTGCAAAATATCCATGTCTTCATGGTACTTTGACATGGAAATTTAATCTTGTGCAACTTGGGCAGTGCATCGATGAGTGATACAACTGTCTTTCCCATTGTCTTGAATATAAACCATTGATAGTATGCATTTACATCATGCAAATAAATGAGCTAATGTAAAACATAATTCAACACCATCTGATTACATGTCATTGATGTATACTATTAACAGATGTGAGGAGCCCCATTGATAATGATGATGGACTCTAAGGTACTTGAGTACAAACTAAAAAGTGTAAATATATGTTTTCATTTCAAAAAATCGTAGAATCAAACAATCAAACGTCATTGATGTATACCGATTGTCATTTGCAAGGAAACCTGCAACTAATGACTGCAAGATCCAAGGTACTCACTAGGGTTCCTAGATCCATTTCCTAGATGATGATTTGGTATCGATATGAATACAACCATAATAAGGAGGGAATTAATGCATACTACATCAAATGACATGAAACTGAGATCAATAGGCTGATATAATTTAGTAGAGATGTGAGATCTAACACTTTATACTAACACAAGGAAGGCTGAAACAATTGGTCAGGAATATTTGAGGAATGGATGACATTGTTTTGACTTCCCTTGATAACATAACACAAAACATAGTGACACTTAGAAACATAGTAATTGAGTAACTAGCCATTGTGAAATTCTCCAATTCTAGATGAATTAATGAAATCTCCATAGGTGGTAGGAAGGATAACCTATTGGTGGAGATATTTTCAAATTATTCATACAGTTTTCTAAGTCAAATATAAATGGTGTAATTATAACTGATTGAGGGATATGTGTCTTGTTCAAGGGAGAAAAGAATTGATTGTTGCCATTTTTCCATGATGAATTATGAATAGATTCGGTAAGATTCTTTTTTTTTTTAGTACTTTTTTCATTTATTAGCTTGAAAAAAGAATAAATAATTCTATGGTACATGTGAGGGAACACATTTTGCATGGGCGTACTTTGTTTTTAAGAGCACGGATCAGGCCAAGGAATATATATATATATATTGCAAACAAGGTCTGATCTATTTGGGCGCACTCTTATGGATGTTCCCTCCATCGGTTGGCTATACGAAGCAGGATTATGTGTCGATGAAGGGTGAAATAGAATCAAGTAACTGGGTTTATCCAATTTGGTGCGATGAACAAGTAGGAAATGGGAAATTTGGTTTAGTTCATGTTAATTCTTGTGAAAAACACCAAATCATATATCACAATACCATCAACCACCTAAATAAAATACTTCTCATATGTATAGGTAAACTTTAACAAAAACAATGGTTTATAGGAATTTAAAGCAAAAAGTGGCTACAAAGGCATATACGCAACATCAGCAATAAGCACCAAAGAAGTAAGCATAAATGTTCATGTAGATATTTACATACTTATCCAAACTAGCTTGAATAGGGATCCCACCAGGAAATGGTCAAAACTGTATGGATGAGAAGTATGCTGTCTTAAAATCCAGGTCATCATGGGACAAATTAAGATGCCATGAGTACATTGAGAATAAATCATCATGGGAACCAAAATTTAAATGGGTTAATGATAAGAGTGTCCCATGCTCAGTAGGATCTTATGTCAGAATAGTGGAAAATATAGATATGATGGGATGACCCAATAGTTTCGAACAGGTTTGACCCTATGGAAATTTTCAGTTACAAAAGGTTGTTATCAGCCAAAATGGCACTTCTCCGTCCGAGTGCTTACATTCCTCATGTTGGTACACAAAAGGACAATTTGGATTGAAGTGGCCAAAACACTATAGATGTGCATGAAATTTGATGAATTATCCTCAAAACAGCCTTATATATATATTTTTATGAGTTTTGGGTTGCATACGTGACTATATGCATTGTAACTCATGTATGATATGCGAGTATTTGCATTACGACCCGCGTATACTTGCATACATGAGTTCCGTTTGAGAAAAACATGTACTATACACGAGTTTCCTATATTAATACCTGTATATACCTTAATTTGAAATTAAAAAATATAAATCAAGATTAGATGTTATTATTTGGGTCCTAATCCATAACTATCCCATTTATCTCAACCATCCCAACCTTCGAAACCACTTTATTTCCCAAAGTATAAATAGAGGCCTTGGGATGGGGATAATAAATCAATTTTGGAGAGAAAAGTCATGTTGGTGGTATACCTTCAGAATATTAGAGCAACATAACTCAGAGTCCTTTGGTTGCAGAGGGGTCCTTGTGTCAGAAGCTAGGTTCTATTCTTATCTAATTCACTTCTTGTCAGTAAATAAATTTCTTCTTCCAATCTTGTATTGTGTCTATTTCATGTATATTGGTTTAATGAATACGTTTGATTATATTATTTATATGATTTTCATCTAACCTTTGATATATATATGCATGAGATATTACTTGAAGGATTTTCTCTTTGTAGGTGAAGAGGTGCATCCCTAAAATATTTGGAGAGAAGTGGAGTGAGGGAAGATCAATATTGGATCAACCGTCATTAACCAGGTAAGTCAAGACTTTCTTTCTATTCTCTTTCCATTCTATGTAAAAAGCTAATTGTCTGCAAGTTAGTAGTAAGTTGGTAACCCCAAACCCTAGGTGACAAGAGTGCAATATCTGGAACAATAGAACTGGCGACTCCACTGGGGACTCCAGTGTGTTGTGGTTTCATCCTGTAGGTGCTTTACTAGACTTTGCTCTGATTCCGAGTGTGGTTTTTTTATATTGCCTTTGATTTGCAGTGTAGTTTGTTCAGAGACCTTTACTTTTTTTCTTTAATTTTTTTTTTGTTTTATACGTGAGTTTCTCTTATACATAGTTGCATATATAAACTTGTATATATGGGTTTCTCTATAACACAGTCATGTATGGTACGCAGGTTTCTCTATAAGACAGTTGCATATATCCTATAGCAGCATAAAGTTTTGGGTAGGCTTTGCTTATCCCTGTCTTGGTTGATTTTTGTCTACTTAGGGGTATTCTGTTGTTGGCATGACTTTGTAAGTCTAAATTCCTGTATGCCATCATTTTTGCTTTTTGTTAAGCCTTTGATTTTTCTTTGTTTGAATCTTTTTCCATCTAGTGATTTGAAGTTGGTCCTCCTGCTTGGTTTATGAGTTTGGTGATGTGTGTCTGAGTTAGTAATCAGGGCTTTAGATACCTTATACTCCGTGTTGCTTTGTGTAGTGGCAGTTTGTCACTTTTTCTTTAGTAAATGTAGTGGATTTTATTCATTAGTGTTTCCAAGTTAGGTTTTTACTAAGTTTTCTTCTTTCTTGGTTGAATTTGGTTATTTTGGGTCCTCTATACTTCATTTTTCTTTTTATATGTTATGATTATTCAAACTTTCTCAAAATTTGTATTTAGGTGCACTATAGTTTTTGAGGAATTTGGAAAAGTGAAGAAAAAACATCGTATACTTTTGCATTTACTGCATTTAGTCATTTTCTTTTCAATATTTTCAATTAAAATTTCAAAAATTATAAAAAGAAGTCTTAGTTTTCCAACACTTAGTTTCAATTTCATTAGCTTACATTTACAAAAAAAGAAAAGAATTTGGTTTAAGTAGTTGTAATTTGCTTTATACATCATTTTTATTTTTCTTATCGAGTCTATAATATCATAGTATTTCACGCCATTTACCTTCTGACTAAGAAAAACCATTAAAATGAACAATATAATTTAAAAATTATTAGGAAGTTTTATTTTATAAGGTGATACACCAACTAGCTCAGGTTAGACCTGTATAATAGGAAGTTTGAACTCTCCACAAGTGTTTAAATTCAGACATAGTTGGCCAATCAATAAGTAAATAATTTTCTATGTTGATTGTATCTGGGAAGCTCCTCTCAAACGAGAGTTAAGCATGAGGCCGCGTTGAGTCTTGGACTGAGGAGATAACCCTCCAATTCCTTGTCAAATCATAGACCAAGGTTTTTATGCATCTTGGGATTCGATATTACACAGGGTTTCGGGATTTGATACCCTACCCATGCATACAAACCAGGCTTGCAACTGGCCGCCCAGATTGTCAATATAGTTGAGGTAGCCTTTAGTCTCTCTGAAATGTAGGGTTCATACATAGATACACCAGAAGGATATTTCTAGTTGACCTTGGACGGGCTTGGAAGGTAACCCTTGTAGAAAGTGTGGAAGGGCAGTGAGTGATTCCTCTACTTGTGCCTAAGAACATCTTCAAGGATGCTAAGTAAATGTCTCTCATCTTTCTTCTGGAAAGCATATCCTATACCCCTTGTGTTTGTTGTGGTTTTAGAAAATTTTATATTGATTTCTTTGTTGTTTGTTTGTGTTTAGCCAGACTTAGGATGTGAAGAGTCAAATTTTCAATCATGGAGGACCAACCTCTCAGAAGGACAAGAAGGTTACAAAACCTTCTTCCACTTATTACAGTGGAACCTACACCGCCCCCTAAAAAGTGAATATTAGACACATACAGTTCTTTCGAACCGATCAGAATTAGTGAAGTTCCAAGTGAACTAGAACTTAGGAAATACCAATTTGATACAACCGTAGTAGATATAGAAGACTTGTAGTCTGACAAGTTTGTGAGAAACTTTAATTCACCTCTTACTAACCTAAACGATCCAGTGATCATCCAGGTTTTTCCTTTCAATTCACCTGTGATTGGTGTTCCTGTGGGTAGACTAATGTATAGTGCAAAAGAAAGTCCTTCTAGCTCCACCTCAACTATTCTGACTGAAGGAGTGCCACCTCCCCCGGTTGGTGCCCCTAGAACAAATATACCTACTACTCCTTTAACTCCAGCTAGTTGGGTGGTTCAACCACCAGCTTTCGCAAATTTAGTAGGCACTTCTGGTGGGGTGGTCACTGGGATTCCTAGTGTACCTTATTCTTCACCTTCTTTTGCACACATTGCTCAGAATGGTCCCGTTGGATCGTCTTTGTTTGTCTAAGGTTTTCCTTGGAATGGGGGACATATTCCCCCATCTGCTCCATATGTAGGTCCAACACCTGGATATGTAGGGGTGCAGTTCAGAAACACTAACCCTTATGGTCAAGGTTTTCAAATGCCAATTTCGGCTCCTTTCATGAGCTCTCCTTTCTCACTTTTTAGCAGGGGGATACCTGCTCCTATTTTTCAAACTCTAGTCTCAACTAAAGCCACTCAAACAACATATAATGCACCACATATGAATAATCCACTGGATTATGGGTGGAATCCTTTCCAAATTAGTTCAACTACTTCGCAATTAGTAGATGGGGGAAACCATGCCTTTACTATTGGGAATATGGGGGCAAGTCCTTCTACTTCTCGAGCTAGTACTTTTCATGCTCTGGTTAGACCCAAACTTCCTTTCTTGGAAAGTTTGAATTTTCCATATTTTTCCAAGCTAATGAATTAGCCAGTGAAACATTATGCCTCCTGGACACCTACCCCTACCAAGCTACCCTCAGATATTCCAAAATTCGAAGGCAAAGTTGGTGAAGACCCAGGGGATCATATCACCACCTTTCACTTGTGGTGCTCTTCCAACTCACTGAATGATGACACCGTTCAGTTGATATTGTTCCAAAGAAATTTGACTAGTGCCACAACAAAGTGGTACATTGAACTGCCCTCTGCTATGTTTGGTAGTTTTTGGGACTTAGCTAATGTGTTCCTTAACCATTTCCAACTTCCTATTTGGTATGATGCTGGAACAAACTTATTATCCACCTTTTGAAAGGACAAAGCCACTCAAATTTAAGAGTGGAGAAGGCGGAAAAGGCTCATTAAGGTCACTATCCATCCCAAGTTTTAATTAGAATGGTTCCTTAAGTCTATATTTCCATATATATCTAAGGATGTATCCACTTCAGGAGTAAATAATGAGGAAGAGGCTATCCTCAGGGACTAGCAGTTAGATTTTATATATTCTCACTCTGAGATTCTATATGAAATCATCCTTGATGCACTAAGACCAACACATAGTGTTGAGAAACCTAATCCTAGATGTCATGCCAATGGCGTGGTTGGTTTGGTGTGGAGTCTTTGGCTAAGTATCTCCATGATTTGTCCATCAAACACTCTATGATGGAGGTATAAAAAGCTTCCCCCTCACCCCAAAATGCAAATGTTTTTTCTAAATACTTGCAAAAGGAAAATCAGCAGCCCGGTGGGAAAAAGAAAAAGAGGAAGAAAGGTGAGGGAAACCAAAATAAGAGAGATCCCACAAACAATGCCAATGGGGGGAAAAAAGAGAAGAAGAATGTGAAGTTTCCTTGCAAGTTGTGCCAGGAATATCACATGACCCATCAATTCCCTCTCATAGACCAAGCTTAGAAGCTACTATAAATTCAACAACCATTTGTCCTAAAGGATCCTTTTTCCCAAGGGAAAAATTTTGCTTTAGCTTCTAATGTAGCAGTGAGCACTCCAAATTCCTCTGACCCAAATTATATGAACATGATTTGATCCCAGACATTACTCTAGAATATAAATAAGAACTATGAGACAGAGCCTCCAGAGAAGGGTAATTCTATAGGTGAAACTTCTAACCCTCTCACAATTCAAAAACATGCCGAAACTATTCCCATACCAAAATGTTTCTTCAAGAAAACATTGCACAATCCTAATAATAGATCTACAACCAATTAATTTGTAGTTTAATATTTATCCCAAACCCCTTGCGCGATGTCATCTATGGAGGTGTTATAGAGTTGTGAGGGGGAGTGAGACATGCTCATAGAAGCCTGAGGTAGTATGGATTCATCGAGCCTCATGGCGAAGTTTAATTTTTCTGATATCAAAATTCGCCTGCCATAACATGTGGCCTTATCGATATATGTCATCCATGGCATAAAAACCATTGGAAGGGTAGTTTTCAACGAAGGTGCTTCAACATGTGTCATGTCCTTGTCTTGCTAGAAGGCTCTTGGATCTCCACAGCTAGTTCCATAAAACATCCTACTTACAACTTTCAATGAAGGTCATTTCTTCCACATGGTATCCTACCAGCTTTCAAGATAAATTTTGTAGGGAAGGAAGTGTCTCTTGAGGTAGAGGTGATTGATGCGCCATTGGATTATAACTTCCTCCTCAGGAGAAGTTGGACTTATTCCATGTCTGATATTGCATCGGCTATTCTTTGAGTAGTAGTGTTTCTACATGAAGGGAAGTTGGTTACAGCTGACCAACTCAGTTTGACTTGGAAAGGTCGCATGGAAACTAACGAGTCCACTGTTCCATTGGTTGATCAGGTTAAACCTGCTTCAAAGAGATTAGGGGCTGGAATGTATTCATCATTAATGGGCACATTCAATATCCCATATTGGATTAACTATTTAGGTTCTACTAGTGTAGGGAAGTTTATTTCCACGGTTGGTGATAGAACAAATCCTTGGGTCCTTCCTTCCCATGATGAGCTTGAAGTGCCCTTATTGGCAGTGGAAGTAGCTTATCAAGCTATCATTAACACCATTGTTGATCCTATTTTGGTCCCTCCTATAATCTCATAGGAGCCGAAAGAAACCTATCTTCCTGCTTGGGAAAAGAACTCTTTGCATGTTGATGATTGCTTAGATATGGTTTTTCCATGTGATGAAAGCATTTTAGAAGCTATGTGTGGATATGATAAGATCTACAAAGATATTCATCATAGATCCTACTTTCATCAATAGTTAAGAAGGATTGGAAGTCAAGAGTTCCATATGAGACTGGTGGAATATGTTTTTTCTACCAATGTCCTTCCAAACCCCAACGTCGTTGAAACTATTAATATTGATGCAAATTCTCTTTTAGAATAAATTTCCATATATACTTCCTTGTTAAAGGAATTTCACATTAGAGGAAATTTAAATTTAAAATGGGCCTTCCAAAAATAATACAAATTCCATGTTATCATGTATTAGCCAATCAAAATACTTGAAAATTAAAAAAGGGAGCACCTCTTAAACGATTTTTTAATATAAATTTGTGGATAGGTATCATAAAAAGAACTACTTTTTTTGTTTGTATTTTCGACATATCTCCCTGTGTTTTTAGTTAAATTTCAATCGAGAGAGCTCGTTGGATGCGGAATTAAATTCGACATCCAATCAACTGGTGGTTTCCCAGCTCAGTTGAGCTTATCAGGTGCCTAAACCTATTTTATTACATCAATTTATGCAAGTTAGGTTATTGAAAAGAAAATTTTATTTTATTACATTTAATCATATTCTAAGAAATCAAAATTCATTAACTGATGCATATGCGAATTATACCTTGGATTGGCCCTTAACACATATTTCATAAAAATACACAACAGATACATTGCAAAAACACATGTAAGTAAACCGACAATATATATATATATATATATGTGTGTGTGTGTGTGTGTGTGTGTGTGTGTGTGTGTGTGTGTGAATATATGTCCATATAGATAGGTTGATTTATTGATCCTCAGATCCATTCATAACTATATAATATACAAAAAATATACAAAAAATGGATTATAATCCATAAAATACACCTAGGTCTAATCTTGGCCACCCTGGTCGTCCTGATCACCCTGGTCATCCTGACCACCCTAGTCACCCTGATCATCCTGGTCATCTTTCTCTCGTGCCTCTTCATCTTGTTCACCTATAGTAACCTCATCGGCATCTATGTAAACAAGCACTGCTCTGGCTACCTGTAATGTCCCTGACCGTTTGACCGATGAAGAGGATGCTACTATACATCAAAACATCCGGGGATCTTTCCCCATGAAGACGAACATACATACATAAATTGTTGAAGCATGATACTTAAAACATAAAGCATATTACAAATCATAAACATTCATATACACAATGAAAGCAAACATATCAATCAACAATCATGCAGGTATAAATCAACATTTAACATCTAGAACATCGTTCATCATTGGTAATTATATTTGCAGATACAAGTTAGGAAAGAATACTTATCTTATGAAGAACTTGTTCCGCAAATAGCTATGTCGCTACAACGTTCCACCCAACCATACGTCTACGTGCTCTTTAATCTCTCAACAATGCTGCCACCCCTGAGCTGGGCATGATTCACCAAGTAATAAGGAACTAATAGGCTTACACATAGCCAAGGATAAAAACCCATAAGGGTACATAGTTCAGCCAAGCCAACACAGTTGGGTTTATCAGGTGAACAACAGATCAGCCAAGCCAACAATGTTGGGTTTATCAGGCCATCTAGGAGCTAGGAAAGGCTAATGCTAAGCTGGTGAGCTCACTGAAGAGCTACATAAACCAATACCAGAGCTAGCCTAGCTTCTAGAACACCCACACACACCCAATACAAGGAATCAACCCTTTCTCTGCAATGCAGTCCCTTAGACCCTGATCTCCCTTCCAGTGCTATTCAGGGGTTGTGGAGAAAAAAGCTAGCTCAATAGCTCTATCTGTTTGTTTCTCAATCAAACAGGTTTATCAAGCACCTCAGGGCCTCATTCACCACTCCGATGTAGTCCAAAAACAAAACCACTGCATGCACGCAACCAAATAGCTATTCAAGATTCTAGAGGGAAAAACATAGTCAGTCCATTGTGGAAAACAACATCCCACAACAACTATGAATCTAGAGCAATTTCTCAATGTAATCATGGCCAAGAAGTATTCAACACACACACATGAACCCACAACAACTTCTCAATGCAAACGTTGGAGTAGATGCATAGGCAGAATATGGGGAAAAGGGTGCAGCCCAACAATCCCAGTTCTATGTTGAATCACCACAGTCTACAGCACTTTCCACATGGTACAGGAAAAGATGCAGTCAACAATGCATGGAGGAAGTTGAAAAAACAGTGATCAGTGAGGAAAATCACAATAAACTCAAGCTCTCGATCCCCTGTCAAGGATAAAAACAATACACAGGCCGATAATGCGTGGGGAGGAAAAATGAATCAGTTCTCTACGTGGATGGACGATGAACACACACTAATAGACCAGTAATCATTATGAGTTGTAAGGAGAACCCCCAAGAATTGAAAAGTGCCACTTTTAACCCAACCCCATGAGGAAACTGAACAGAACCCACGATCTGGTTAGTGGGCAGACGAACTGATACGTCATGGAGGGAGTGCGAGCGGGTGTGGGTGTGGTTTTCCTATGAGCCCATCGCTGCCCCAACTAACAAGGGAATAAATTAGGATGGTGTGACACATGGATTTTCCCCGCCATGGCTCAATATTTAGCTTTCCCCCTCCTTACCCTTAGGAATCATGCCCCTTCTCAATTTAGTTGCTGTGAACATAGCTTATTGGTTTATTTAATTAAAATGCATGTTTACATGATGCCACATTTAATGTATGTCGTATGTCCTGATATACCATCGGTGACCATTCCAAATCAGAAACATAACATAACCAAATCTGTGTTGGGGCCTTGGCCTTTAGCTCTGCACCAAGATCATTTACAATATATGTATCATATATAATAAATGCAATCGGGGTCAAAACAGCGGTGTTACACTCCCCTCCCCCTTCAATAGCACTGTCCTCAGTGCTTTACAAAACTTTGAACAAAAAGCTACACTAGTACCACCTCCGTGTTTCACAGAACTGAACAAAAATGGATGTGCCAATCACATGGCATCCTCTAGCCCCCACATAGCCTCTTCAGGTCCGTAGTGCTCCCATTGCACCTTTACCTACCCTATGGATTGGTTTTGGAGCATTGTGACCTTTCTGTCGAGGATGCACATTAGCTCGATTTGGAACTCTCCCTCAGGGTCGACTTGAATCACATCCCAATTTATCACATGGTTTGGATCATGTACATATTTCTTAAGCAAAGAAACACGAAAAACATTATGAGCTCTAGTACTAGCAGGCAATGCAAGTCTATATGCAAAAGGCCCTATTCTTTCAAGCACTTCAAACGGCCCACAATAGCTAGGTGACATCTTGTCACAACTTCCAAGCTTCAAGGAACTCTTCTTTGCCATCAGTCTGAGGTAAACATGATCCCCAACTCTGAACTCTCTATTCGTCCTATGTTTATCTACATATATTTTTTGTATGTCCTGTGATTCTTTCATATTTTGCCTAATCCTTACAATCTCTTGCTCCATCTCCTTGAGAAATTCTTGTCCAATCACAACTTTGTTCACTGGGTTGTCCCAATTTAGTGGTGTCCTACACCATCTTCCATACAAAGATTCATACAGACTCATCCCCAAGGATGCCCGCTATCCATTGTTGTAAGCAAACTCTACCAAGTGTAAGTAATCTTCCCACTTGGTTGGTGTGTCCATCACATACATGCGAAGCATGTCTTCAATCACCTGATTCACTCTTTCTGTATGCCCATCTATCTGAGGATGGTATGTAGTGTTGAAGTTTAACTTTGTACCCAAATATGCAAACAATCGCTTCCAAAAATTGGAAGTGAACTTGACATCTCTGTCTGAAATTATTGCTTTGGGAAATCCATGCAATTTGAAAATATCCTTCATGAAAATCCTTGCAATGTCATCAGTCTTGTGCGTAGACTTCACTGGTATAAAATGTGTTTCTTTTGTCAACTTGTCTACCACAACCATGATGGAATCATGTTGTCTCCAAGTCATCAGAAATCCTGTCATAAAATCCATGGAAATAACTTCCCAATTCCATTCTGGAACTTGTAATTACTGCAACAAACCTACTAGATGTTGATGCTCAACCTTTACATGTTGACATTTCATGCACCTTGAAATGTATTCAGCCATGTCCTTTTTCACACCTGGCCAAAAGTACTGCCTTCTAGTTGTAGAAATTGTCTTCTGATATCCTAGTTGACCAGAATACGGAGCTTGATGGATTTCATCCATAACAACTCTCCTCAAATATTCTACGTTCAAAATATAAATTCTACCTTTATAAGTAAGAAGTTCTTCTTCTTCCAATTTATATCCCTCATACTTCTTCTCAAGACTTTACTGCTGCAATTTGTCTTTTACCTGCTTATACAATTCATCTCCGGCAACATGATTAACAATCTGCTACCTCAATTCTAATTGGAAAATACTAAGAGATGCCACATGCATTTCCTTTACCTTCCTTCTGAGTGAATGAGCTATCTTATTTTCTTTTCCTTTTATGTGCCTGATTTTGAAATTGAACTCACATAAAAATTCCATCCATCTTGCTTTCCTAGCATTCAGAGTAGGCTAATCAAACAAATACTTCAGTCCACAGTGATCTGTTCTGATCTCAAATATTCTACCTATCAAGTAATGGATCCACATCTTGAGAGCATGTAATATGACTGTAAGCTCGAGATCATGAGTGTCATAGTTCTCCTCATGCTCCTTTATCTTTCTTGACTCATAACATACCACGTGGTTATCCTACATAAGGACTCCTCCGAGCCCTTGTCCGCATGCATCAATACATACCACAATTTTTTTTTTGGGTCTACAACTTTCAATACTGGTGCAATGGTGAGAATATTCTTCAACCGCTAGAAGCTTTCTTCACACTTCGAAGTCCATTAAAATTTCATCCCCTTCTTTTGCAAAGAAGTGATGGCATGTGCAACCTTGTAAAATCCTTCAATGAATCTCTTGTAGTATCCTACAAGTCCCATAAAAGATCTTACATCCATCACATTTCTTGGAGTAGGCCAATTCATAATGGCTTTGATCTTTTCATGGTCTACTGATATACCTTCTTTTGAGATAATGTGACCCAAATACTGAATTCTATCTCTGTAGAAGTCACACTTGCTTAGCTTTGCATGTAGCTGATGTTCCCTGATCACTTGCAATGTCAATCTCAAATTCTCTTCATGCTCTTCCTCATTCTTAGAATAAAGAAGAATGTCATCAAGGAAAACAAGAACAAACTTGTCCAAATACTTACTGAAGACACTGTTCATAAGGCACATAAATGTAGCTAGCGTATTTGTGAGACCGAATGGTACCACTACAAACTCATAATGTCCATACCTTGTCCTGAAGGTTGTCTTATGAACGTCTTCATCCTTGATTCTCACCTGATGGTAACTAGACCTCAAGTCAATCTTGGAAATTACCTTTGCTCCTCTCATTTGGTCAAAGAGGTCATCAATCCTAGGAAAAGGATATTTATTGTTCACAGTGACTTTGTTCAGCTGCCTGTAATCAATACACAACCTGAATGTGCCATCGTTCGTTTTCACAAACAGAACCGTTTCTCCCCAAGGAGACACACTCGGTCGAATATACTTCTTTTCCAACAAATCTTGCATTTGCATCTTAAACTCTAGCATCTCTGGTGTACTCATCATGTAGGGTGTCTTGGACACTGGAGCTGCTCCTGGCACAAGTTCAATGGTGAAATTGATGTGCCTCTGCAGAGGAAGCCCGGGAATCTCATCAGAAAACACATCCTTGAATTCCTGTAACACCTGATAGTTCTCAAACCTAGGAGTCTCATATCCTATTGGTTCCAGAATATGAGCTGCATACAACTGGAAACCTTTCCTATAGAAACTCTTTAACTGCATCGCTGACTCCCGTCTTACTAAAATTACCTTCGAAATACCTTTCACTACTACTAGGTTTCCTTCTTCATCCATGCATTCAAAAGTCTTGTTATACCAGTCAAGCTTCACTCCGTGAGCTTCTAACCAATCCATTCCAATGAGAACATCATAGGAACCAAGCGGTAGAACATTCAGATCTACACAAGTGATCAATCCATTCATAACCAATGGACATTCCTCTACCAATTCACTGAATTTTCTCGTAGTCCCAGTGGGAAGCTGAACTAACCAAGGTTTCCTATTCTTGAAATTCTTAAAAGCACAATTCTCCACTACTCTAGGAGTGATATAACTATGAGTAGAACAAAGGTCAATCAAAGTAGAAATGAATTCTTCAACAATCTTACCTGTAACTTGAACCACAGTTGACTAATGATCTACCTGGCTGTCCTCTAGTGCTACATAAATTCTAGGGGTTGCCCTTGCTACTTGACACACTGTTTCTGCTTCCTGAATGTTATAAGCTAGCCTTGCACTTTCATTCTCAAGTGGAGAATATCTGCGCAAGTGAGTTCCTTCACATTTCCAACATTTAAGTGGACCTTTATTCGGATGTGGCTCTTTAAGCTTTCCACATGTCACTCCAATGGGATTACTCATAGCTTGGGAGGGTTACTTCTGCTAATTCCTGAACCTAGAAGGTTTGAAACCTTTCTTTATTTGGTCAAAATTTTCATTCTTCTTATCCTTCCATTCTTTATGGTAATCAGGTTTACCTTTTCTTTGCTCATAGCAATACTTAGCTTTTCTTATTGCTTCTTCAAGAGTTCTCGACTCATAAAACTCAATTCTATCTTTGTAAGCTTGAGGCAATCCACATAGAAATAGTTTTATATTTACCTTTTCATCTCTGATGTACCAGACATACCTTAACACTTCCAAAAATTTATTTGCATATTCATCCATGGTTTGGTGTCCCAATCTCAGCTCATGGAACTCCTTGATCTTATCATCATAATACCTGTCAGAAAGATATTTCTGCCTGAAATACTTCTTGAACTATTTACACTTCAGTTTCCTTTCACTGATCTTCTTCACTTGCTTGAAACGTTCCCACCAAATGGATGCCCTTTCCATTCAAATTGAATATGGAAACTATTGCCTTCATGTTTCTTGAATAATCCTACACCTGAAAGTACTTCTTTATCCCAAGAAGCTAAGCTTCAGCTTTGTTTCCCGTCTTTATCTCACAATCAAATGTAGGAGGTTTACCTTCCCTAAATTCATCTTCAGAGCAATCCCTATGTTGCCTTCTTCTTTTCCTTTTATGAGAAGATGAACTTGTATCTCCACTGGATTCTTTAGACTCAGATGATCCACTGGAAGTCTTTCTTCTTTTCCTAGTGCTACTCTTAATTCCTTCTGTCCTTGATGTACCTCATCTATAATCTATCTTTTTTTGCAAATCTGTCAAACTTTCCAATATGGAAGCATTCAACTGATGCTTCTCTTCCTAGGATTTAACTAGGCTTCTCATGGTGGCTGCAACCTCAAAAGGTGTCCCCTAGAATCTCCTTCCATTAGACTCTATGTCATCATTTCTATTACATACATTTTCTCCCATGGCATCTTCTGCTTGCTCAGAATCTCGAGCATCATACCCATCATTGGTTCTCATCACTGAACCACCCTTTTCTTTACCACACTGTTCCTTCTGGAGTACTGCTCTATAGTTTTGAAAATGTGTTAGTATCCAACTATTAGATGCATAACATTAATATAAATGAAAAATAATTACCTTTTTCTTCAGGAATTTTCATAAAACAACACTTATGTAAAAATATAGAATTTTCCCTTATTTCTTTTGAGCGCTGTGACCATGAACAGTCCGCTGAATCTGCTGAAAATTGACTAAAAGATAGTCGAAAACTGCTCGAAAATTCATTGAGAAATGCCTTTGAAAAGCCCAAATTTCGGTAGGCCCTAATCGAACCTCTTCTTATCTATTTTTCCAACATTGAGGGGGTCAAAACCACTAACTCATCAGTGGTCTGTTGCTTGTTCTCTTTCTGACATTTTAGCGGTGAAACAACTAAACCACCGATCTGTATCGGCGAGCAAACCAACTTCTCATCGGGTGCACAGTTGCTTGAGAAGCTGCAACAGCGGAAAGAAATATTACTATGATCTCCACTACAACCTAGCTAGGCTTCTGATCAGTGATCCAATCACCAATAGATTTCCAATTCTTTTATACTCGTCAAAGTTTTCCATCTAATCGGGTCTCTTCCCCACTGAATCCTCGATGTTTCGGCGGCTGAAGCTTCCAAGTTCTTCTGCCATATCGACAAGTTGTTCATCTAATTCCATTTGTCGTATCGGTGCATAATCGGTTAACATTCCAAACATTAACGACAATGGCGTAGAATATCCATGTTGTGTTGAAAGCTGGGTGCCCTACACATCGGATGGTTAGTCCTTTTGGATTCCACAACGGTGGACCGCAATCCAACTAATTCTTCCACAGCTCCTAACTTTGTCGGCGGTTGGAGCCTCTAGAAGCCACAACATCAATGCTCGGATGCACTAGACATCGGGTGGTTAGTCTCTTCAATCTCTGCAATGGTGGAAGTTTGATCAACAATTTTTACCCGTCATGCTCATCGGTGACAGAATCACCTAAGCATCGGCGATGTCATCCACTATCATGCTCCGATGGCTGACAAAGTCAACACTTAGAAAATTTTTGAAGTTTTGCACCATCGGTTGTCAGAGGCTCTACTCGTTGAAGGCATAGTGGTCTAGCCATCCGCAACAGCGGGCACTCAATCAACTAATATCTGCCAATGATTTCAACACTTAAACAAAAATTTTGAAACTTTTCTCCTTCTATCGGTGGTCGAAACCACTAACACTAATGTATCTGTGTTTTAGTCCCCATGGCAGCCGCAATGATGGCAAGCCATTCAACTAATTCCTTCTGCTGATGAATAATACCACTAATATTTTTTGATCGGCGAGATAAATCACATCGGCATCGGGATTCAGAACCCTTCCTCATCGGAAGACTAGTACTCTAGGCTTCTACAATGGTGGGCGCATGAACCACTAATGTACTCCGATGGCCAATGATTTTGTTACTTAGGGAAATTTTTTCAAAAATTTTCCGCTACTGAAATTTCTTTTCTCCACGACATCAGTGGTCCAAGGATCTATCCATCGAAGGGATAGACCTATAGCCATCCAAAATGGTGGACACATCATCAGCTAATCTCCTCCGCATCGACCGTCGGATCAACTATCCATTGGGTGGCCTTCCCACTAAGTGATCCGATGGGCTGGTAGTTCTGTCACTTAGAAAATTTTGAAGTTGAGGTTTTTTTGTCACAATTTTCTGATTGCTACTAGGGAGAAGGTAATCCTGCTTCTACTATCTGATCTGTCGTGGCCCATTTAGGCCCATGCTATAACCAAGGCTCTAATACCACACAGTAACGTCCCCGAACCTCTAACCAATGAAGAGGATGCTACTATAAATCAAAACATCTGGGGATCTCGCCCCATGAACATGAACATACATACATAAACTACTGAAGCATGATACTTAAAACATAAAGCATATTACGAAACATAATCATTCATATACACAACGGAAGCAAACATATCAATCAACACTCATGCATGTATAAATCGGCATTTAACATGTATAAAATCGTTCATCATTGCTAATTATAATTGCATATACAAGTTAGGAAAGAATACTTATCTTATGAAGAACTTGTTCCACAACCAGCTACGTCGCCACAATGTTCCACCCAACCCTCGGCCCACGTGCTCTTTAATCTCTAAGCAACACTGCCACCCCCAAGCCGGGCATGATTCCCAAAGGAATAAGGAACTAACAGGATTACACATAGCGAAGGATAACAACCCACAAGGGTACATAGTTCAACCAAGCCAACATAGTTGGGTTTATCAGGTGAACAACAGATCAGCCAAGACAACAAAGTTGACTTTATCAGGCCATCCAGGAGCTGTGAAAGGCTAATGCTAAGCTAGTGAGCTCACTGGAGAGCTAGAGACACCAACACTAGAGCTAGCCTGGATTCTAGAACACCCACACACACCCAACATAAGGAATCAGCCATTTCTTTGCAACGCAGTCCCTCACACCTTGATATCCCTTCAAGTGCTATTCAGGGGTTGTGGAGAAGAAATCCAGCTCAATAGCTCTGTCTTTGTGGTTCTCAATCCACCAAGTTTATCAAGCACCTCAGGCCCTCATTCACCACTCTGATGCAGTCTGAGGACAAAACCACTGCATGCAAGCAGCCAAATAGCTATTCAAGCTTCTATAGGGAAAAACATAGTCAATCCATTGTGGAAAACAATAGCTCACAACAACTATGAATCCACAGCGATTTCTCAATGCAATCGTGGCTAAACAAAAGTCAACACACACATATGAACCCACAATAATTTATCAATGCAAACATTGAAGTAGTTGCACACGGAGAATATGGGGAAAAGGGCGCAGCCCAACAATCCTAGTTTGGCGTTGAATCAATGCAGTATACAGCACTTTCCACATGGTGCAGGAAAATACATGGTCAACAATGCATGGAGGAAGTTGCCAAAATAACAATTGGTGAGGAAAATCACAATAAACTCCAGCTCCCGATACCCTGTCAAGGATGAAAATAATACCCAGGACGATAATACATGGGGAGGAAAAAGGAATCCATTCTCTGCATGGGTGGAGGATGAACACACACCAGCAGATCAGTAATCGTGTGTGAGTAATAAGGAAAACCCCCAACAATCTAAATGTGCCACTTTTAACCCATCCCCGTGAGGAAACTGAACAGACCCCATGATCTGGTTAGTGGGCAGACCAACTGATACATCGTGGAGGGAGTGTGAGCAAGCATGGGCATGGTTTTCCTACCAGCCCATCGCTGCCCCAACTAACAAGGGAATTAATTAGGATGGTGTGACACATGGATTTTCCCCTCCATGGCTTAGGATTTAGCTTTCCCCCTCCTTACCCTCAGGAATCATGCCCCTTCTCAATTTAGTTGCTGCAAACATAGCTGGTTGGTTTATTTAATTAAAATGTGTGTTTATGTGATGCCACATTTAATATATGTTGTATGTCCCGATATACCATCAGTGACCATTCCAAATTAGAAACACAACATAACCAAATCTATGGTGGGGCCTTGTCCTTTAGCTCCGCACCAAGATCATTTACAATATATGTATCATATATACTAAATGAAAGTGGGGTCAAAACCAGGGTGTTACACTACCCTTCTCATAAGGCATATCTAGGTAGGTGGGATAGCAACCACTAGTTCGTGCATAATGGTAGGGATCTCCTCAATGTGTAAAGTAAGGACTCTTTGGGTAAGCATGGCCAAATTCCCCTCAAGAACCTTGATCAAACCCTGATCCTCCCTTGCCACTGGTCTCACATACATATGAGGATTCCCATCACGGAGGACCGGTCCAATATCTGCATTTTAAACATTTATGAGATTAAAAGCTTTTATGACGAAATATTTATAAAAATTCAAAAACTTGAAAAACCAAAATACCTAATGCTCCCCATACTCCTCCAGGAGGGAGTACAAGATCATTGTCACCCCGAAAATACATCCCAGTATATGAAAACTACTCCAGTGCTGGTAGCTATCACTCCTACCATAGCTAGAAGTCATCATCATAAACACTCTGAACCGATCCACCACCACCCTGGAGGAGGAATATTTATCCCCACCTACTCAATCTAGGCTAACGGGGAGAGAAAACTGGTAGAGGTACCGCGGGGCTCAGAGAGGGCACTCTCTCAAAGAAAAAGGCCACCAATATACTAGAATAACCAAAGTTCTTATGTCGGCCTCTCTTGTAGTCAGAGAGTTGCTTCCTCATTATCAGGATTAATCTTGAACCACCAATCAAATAAATCCCCTTGTAGACATTCCAACACAATTCTCATTTGGTTTCGAGTTGCAATATGGAGTGATGTCGATCTTGCAACCCTTAATACTGTGCTTACCAACACCTATAATGGCAAGCTGTGGATATCTACAATAGGGATGCAAGTTCCCTTTTTCTGAGTGGCAGGTGTGCAGTAAGTGTCAATATAGTTTTGAACACTTAGTAGGTCACCACCCCTACCGGTACCTTCCCAGTTGATAGGAGCTCCCCATCATGACAAACCCGCAATAAAATAGATGTCTTCTAGTGCAATTTCTAGAATCTCACCTTGTAGGTCAAATGCACCTAGATCGGGATCCCAATAGTTGATAAACAATTTGAGCAAACGAACATTAGATCGCATAGGTGAGGTACAAAAGAACTTTAGCAACCCACTTTGTGATAATGCATGCACCGTGGGGGAACTTCGAAGTGCATATTGGTCCATGGTTTCATGTTCCCTCTCCCTCCAATCCAACACCATTTTTTAGCCTATCCATTAAGCCATTTTCACGCATTAAAAATCATTCAAAAACTTTGATTTTGCCCCTAATTATGCTTTTCTTATGCCGCGCAGTATACGCAACTATCCTTTGGACATGTTGCATATCATACATAGGTTGATTCTAGGAAAGTCGCATATAAAACAGGTGTACACAACTGTTTATGTTGCATACCCACATATACAACGCGACCTCCCTAAAATTGGCTTAAAACATTAAAATTTTGCATAAAATTAAACATTTGTTTGGATGAAATGAAAGAGCATGAAGAGCTGATTTACCTAGAACTTGTGGATTTGAAAATCGTCCGCTTGTTTGTCCACACCGAGCGATTGAAGGAAGAGGTAAAATTTGTCTATATTAGGATAAAACATGAAATGGTGATTTTGATTTCTATTTTTGAACTATTTATAGAAATAATTTCAAAATGTGGGTTTTTAACCTATAGTTTTTAATTTTTATGAAAATCAAACTAATACCATGTCATGTTTTCCTAATGAAACAGGTCCGAGGCTACTCAAATTTGTTTTTCACTCATATAGGGTAGGATTTTGGTCATTTATATGCATTTTTTCATTTATGCCTAATGCTCCTTACCCCTAGAATCACTACTTTGACCACAGACTATGGTATTTAGCCATTAGTACCTTGTCTATACCATTGTTCTTCTGTGGATAGGGCTTTCCTTCCCTGAGTACCCTAGCTTAGAACACATTGATTGTCTTTTGGTACTCATGTCACATTTCTTGTAGGTTTGGGGGAGCCTTCTTTGTTATTTTTCATGCCAAATTGAGCCTCATTTTGGTCTCTTTTTGCAAGCTATCCCTTTTATAAGGCTCCTCACCCTTATGGAGTTTCTTTAGGCCCATGTCTAACTCCTCAAAATAGACTTGACTACCGAGTAAACTTGTCCATTCAGTCTCATTAAGAATAGGTGAATGGGTATCCACATTGGTGGTAGGTTATCACTTTTTCAAACCGTGTGGAATAATACGGGAAATGATCGCTCTCTTTTCTACGAAATTCAGAAGAGTATTCTCAAGCATATATTTATACTTTTCCTGACTTGAGGGACTAAAATTATAGAAAATTAGCGCCCGATATGATCTTAGTTTTCTCTTTTTCGTTCTCTAGACCTAAACATAAAAAATATTTTGAGTGTACTTTATGTCTTTGTCATGCTCGTTAAACACTAAGAACAAAGCATCGAGTTTACTGTTGTAAGCTCCATTCCTTGTAATCAAATGGATCTTTCTGATTGATCTTGCTTTCCTTCACAGTTGTAAAACTCAAGATATATGATGCTATTGAAAGAGCGTTGGGTAGGTGGTAATTTAACCTTTTTTGGACCTCCCTGACTAAGCACAAAAAAAGGTTCTCCTTCTCTTCTTTGGTAGTTAAGAGAGTTCTTATGTGGTATGTTTTATACTTTTTTGGCTTCAGGAGACTAAATTGGACATAAAAGGACCCCCCTGGAGTTTGCTTCAGAGTTTTGAGACTCTCTAAACATGAAAATACCAAACAAGCATGTACTAGTTTGGGCTCATAAAATCCACGAATAAGTGACATTATGAATCATTATTTCCTCTTCTCTTCATGCTTACAATAATGAAGAGAGACCTAAGTTGACTTTCCTGGACTTGTTAAAATTTAATAGGAATGAGAAGGAAGGAGTTTTCCTTTTGGGTTATAGTCAGTGGCATCATGCCCTCCTGGAACATAGTACTCTCTGAACTTTCTGATACTCATGTCTCAGTGTACACTTTCAGTTCATCTATCACTTCAAGTTTCTTACTCCTCCACTTGTCATTTATGCGTGGGGAATCTGATCATGTCTCCTACATGACAGATAAGTCTAGTTGTACTATCTGCAAAGTTAAAATCTTCCTTCGGTCACCTCTATGTTTTGCTCACTGTTCAAGGATTTATCCTTGCATTTGATTATTATCCTGATTCCATCATTATCCTATTTTATATCACTTGTGTCTACCTTCCTTTATCCAGTTCCTGGTCACTCTTTGTGATCCGTTGGAGGATCTATTGCCTTCCTCATCACAACATGTTTTCTCATCAGTACTTATTGAATACGAAGACCTATAGTTTTGATGATGGTACCCTAGGATTCACTTTCATCATTGATGAATTCCTTTGCTTCAGTTGTCAGTGTTCACCTATTTATTGAGAATCCGTTGAGTCCTTTCCACGTCTGACTTCGACATCTATTCACATTTCCTGGATTGTACTGGTTCCTTTGGATTTTGATGAAGACCTTAGGTTCACCTCTATAACCTAAGTTGCAAAATATTGTGTTTTGTTCACCTACACAACTTCCAGATTTTGAAGACTCATCATTTTATATTGTGGTTTCGATCCACCTTTGTAATATGCACGGTCTTGTACCTGTATCATATGATGTAATCAAATATTGTAAAGGAGATAGTGTTCCAGTATATTGACCATGGCATCCTCAGATAGCATTTTGTATATGACATTTCTATGTATTTGTTTCAGGTACTTCATTTGCTTCCTTGGACTTCTGAGTTCTCCAAGATAATGATTATAATGTATTTCGGCCATCACTTCCATTTGACCTCACACATTAGGGGGCATCTATTATCAGTCAAAATGGCACTTCTCCATTAGAATGTTGACATTCCTCATGTTGGTACATAAAAGGACAATTTGGATTGAAGTGTCCAAAACATTATAGATGTGCATGACCTTTGTTGAATTATCCTCAAACCAGCTTTATATATTTTTATTATGAGTTTTCAATTGTTGTTTGGTAAAAACATTGATCAAATTATAAAAAAATTCCAACAATTTAATTGTCAACCCAGAGAGAGCATAAAATTCTGAGGCACAAACAAAATATATGCAGTGGTAGAGTGTCGCTGAACTTAACCTATAATTGAAGTTTAATCTAAGTTATGGAAATATAAAATTAGATGGAAATAAATCTAATTGCAGAAAACATAAAATTGCATAAATTTAATTGATAAAGAAAGACTGAAATTGCATGAAATAAAAAGATATAAAGCAATTGACATCAACTGGTGAGCTCACGTAAAATCAATGCTAAGAATTCATACCCAAAACATAACAACTCATAGGAAACAAAGTGCTGAAAATCTATATAAACATGGAAGAGTACAAGATTTGCATCAAAGCGTAATCTTCATTAGAATCAGAAATCGATTCTATGACTAACTCTAAAACTATTCTCTACTTCCAAACCACTAGAGAGTCCTCTAACCAAAATTAGGAGAGATCCCCCCTATTTATAC
Source organism: Pseudotsuga menziesii (assembly GCA_001517045.1). NCBI lineage: Eukaryota > Viridiplantae > Streptophyta > Pinopsida > Pinales > Pinaceae > Pseudotsuga > Pseudotsuga menziesii. The sequence continues at coordinate 169,149 of LPNX010122852.1, forward strand.
ATGAATTCAATATAAGTGATCATAATTACAGATCCACTATTCTCTCAACTTATCCCTAAAAATCCTCAACAAATAGAAAACTCATCCCCTCAAATCCTCAACAAATCTACAACTCATCCCTTTAAATTCTCAACAAATATTTGATGAGATATTCTCTCCACACTTCCATGATATTCTCCTTCAAGTTAGCCACATCTAGAAGATGAAATTCCAATCATAGGCTAGGTGGTCACTTTTGAGCTTGTTAAAGTCTTCAAATATACCTGTCAATATCACCAAACTCACCCAACTTTAAAGTATAATGAAAATATGTTATTTTTCTCAATAACTAACGGCAAATTCACTCAAAATACTCAAAAATAAATGATTTGGAAAAGAGTAATTATAAACCCAATTTATTATGAAAGTGGTGAATATTAATGGTTTTATGGAAGGATGAGATAAGAATAAAGTGTCAAAAGGTATATAAAAGATGAATAAGATGTGGTTATTTTTTGGCTCAACATACCCCCAACTTGACTGTTCGCATGCCTTCATGCAACTTGCATTGATTTTTTTTTTAAATGTTGGCTTTGTAACTAGGATTTACATGATGATATGTAACAGTAAATCATTTGATGATTTTGAAATGCATGAGTGGCAACAATTTTTGTTTTTCTCTTTTCCTTTTTTAATATATTTTTGTGGTTGGTTCTTGTGCGACAACCATAACAAATGTTGGTTCTTGTGTTAACAACATTCACTTGCTTTTTACTTGTATTTTTGCTGCAATATATAAGATTTATGCATTAGAAATGATGAACCATCAATGTATATTAGGAAGCCATTTTATTCATATTATGAATCATGACATCATAGTTTGGGAAAGACATGTTGATGAGATGATGAAATGTAAAAATAGTAATGAATACCC